>PVKS010015663.1:0-45552 GCA_004027875.1 Aplodontia rufa | reverse complement strand
GAGGTAGAGGGGTGTGGGGGGGATATTGAACAAATTGCATTGCTGAACTGTGTGCATCTAGGAATTTGTGACAATTAATCCCAACATTATGTAAAACTATAATGCAGTAATAAAAATAAATTTAAAAAAAAAGAAAAAAAATCCAGTTTCCTCAAAAACCATGACAACACTATTGCATTTTCCCACAGCCTCATAGAGTTGGAAATAGCAAAGGATATTTAGTATAAGGGAGAATACTTCTGACTTCTTGAATTCAAAATGCTTGCCAAATTTAAAAATTGCTATCATCTTTTCTTTGCTTTGACTGGGACCAATAACAGTGACTCTAATGCATCTAGAAAGTATTGTAATGATTTTATTTTTTCTTCTGATTCTAATGTTCTTAGGGCAATCTCTGTTTTGGTTTTGGATGTAACTTGAAATAATGATTCTATATTAGACATACATCATGGAATTTAGCTTGCCACCCTATAAAGAGGAGATATAAGCTATTGTAGTTTTAGTTCATTAATTCAAGGAAGAAAACATAACTTTGTTTTTCTATATCACTACTTAATTTTTGATATTTATTATTAATTCTTATTCCATTGGACCAAGGGCATTTAATCGAGGCATTTCAGAATTACTGCCCTTGACCATGTACTCAGGATCTGTCTAAACTCCTAAGATTTGAGAGGTGGTCTGCAATACAAGACTTGTAGTCTAAATCAGTATCTATTCTCATTAACATCTGTTATGGTTTGGATGAAAGGTGTGCCCCAAAAGCTCAATATGTAAGACGATTCAAAAAATGTGAGATGAAATGATCTTGAGCCTTAACTTAAGAAATAAGTTAATCCCCTGATAGGGACTAATTGGCAACTGAAGGCAGACAAGGTGTGGCTGGTGAAGGTGGGTCACTGGGGGCCTGCCTTTGGGATATATATTTTGTTATCTGGTGTGGAGTCTCTCTGCTTCCTGGAGCCACTTCCCTCTGCCACACCCTTCCACCATGATGTTCAGCCTCACCTCGAGCCCAAGGAACAGAGCTGGCCTTCTGTGAACAAAGATTTCTGAAACCCTGAGCCCTCAAAATAATCTTTTCCTCCTAAAATTGTTTTTGTTGGGTCTTTTAGTCACGGTAACGAAAAAGCTTACTAAAACAGCATCCAGTGAAACTAAGTCCACAAAATACTGCTGACTGATCCCATGCTTGGATCTGATGCTGTATTGGGATCCTGCTCCTGTGTCCTTCTTGAGTGTGAGGAAACGGGGCAGAACTGGGCAAGGTCCTATATTCCTATGTGTTATCCTGACGGCCTACAAAAGATCAGGCCTACTGATTGATCCTGGGCTATGCTTAAGCATGGAAGGATCTGAAAGGAGTCTGAAGCCCCTTTTATCTAAAAGTATGCTACAATACCTGGACTCACCTCAATACAAACTTAGCAAAAAATTGGGCCACTTAGCTTAATGGTTAAGCTCTTTCTTCTACCCAACATTCTTTATTCCATAATAAGGTTCAGAAAACTACCTGGTATCGAATAGAAATAAAAGAGAGTTGGGAGTAGTGGAAGCCGGCCAAGGCCCATCATGATACCTCAGATCTATTACTCGTGGCCTGATGCTTCCTATTTGCCTGTGGTTTATGCTGTGAAACTCAAACATCCAAGAATAGAATTTTTTCCCTCTTCCTTTTATGACATTGTCCCTTCAGAGGCATGGCATAGAATACTTACTTGTTTGTGTATAAAAATGATTATGGATAAAAAGAAGAATGAGAAAATACACAAAGTTTACCTTATATGATATTGTCCAACACCACTGTCAAAATTCTGGGG
This sequence comes from Aplodontia rufa, assembly GCA_004027875.1. NCBI lineage: Eukaryota > Metazoa > Chordata > Mammalia > Rodentia > Aplodontiidae > Aplodontia > Aplodontia rufa. Next base: position 43,732 of record PVKS010015663.1, on the reverse strand, counting down.
TATTTCCCAACCAAGAGGTAATACGAATAAAATATTCAAATGATATCCAGAGTTCTTAATTTTACAAAACAATTTCTGTTGCTTATTGTGGTTTTGCAACCATACCTTTCAAAGATGCTTAACTAGGTTTATTATTATTATTATTATTATTATTAAAGAGAAGACAGTGAGAGAGAGAGAGAAAATCATTTTTTATTTAGTTTTTCACATGGCTTTCATTGCTCTGACAGTTGTGTACATGGGTGCTGGGGTTTGAACCCATGTACTTTTGAGTGCCAGGCAAGCGCCATAACTGCCGAGCCACCGCTCCAGCCCCTTAACTAGGTATCTTGATCTCTTTTTTAAATTGTTCTCAAACTTATTGGGCAATTTCAATAAATCTATCTGGAAAATATAGAAGTTGATAATTCTAGAAACACCCAAAGACTATGGACAGAAGGTAAGATAACAGTGGTGACATTTTTTTATTTAATTCTAGCTGATTTCCTCCTAAAGCATTTAAAATTATTGTAGGGTTTTATTTCAATTTGAAATAAACATATTTGTCAATAAACCATATAAATAAGCCACTAACATATGTATTCTTAACAGACATATGTTTTATAAACTTCTCATTTCAGCAGCTTTGTAGTTAATACAAAATGTCAGTCAGCTTCATTGGAAAAAAAATGGAGGGGGGTAAACACTTCCACAAATAAATTTAGTTCACCCAGACTGAACCTTAAAAGAAGATAGGAAATGATGAAACCACTTTTCGCCATGGGTACTCCATTTTCACTGAGGAAAAACTTGATTCAGACATGTTGACAGGCTAAAAGCAGCCTTGGCCAGGGCAGAAGAGGAACTTAGTGCATTAGTAATCAAAGAAAAGAACTTCTAAAATAAGGAGTCTAGGAAATATTTCATCTAGGAAAGGCACAAAGCCCAGCCGCATTGAGGTTGAAGCAATTACTGAAATGTCAAGGCTGTACAGTGAAGAGAAGCCACAATGATTCTTATAGATGGTGACAGGTTTTTTTTAAACATTCACTTTACAAATGTTTTCAGTAAATGTGTGCTTTAGAGGTAGTTAGTTCAGAAATCTTAGGGACAGACAGCATCAGCAATGAAAGACATGTGCACCTGAGAAACTGCAAGAAGCTTCTCTGAGATGTTAATGCTTTGCTGGAACTGACATTTTAAAGCTATGAAAAGTGACTTAATAGATGTGGTGGAACACTGAGGATGTTTTGTCCTTGAAGAGAGCTAAAGGGGTATGATTAGAAGGATAAACAGGGAAATCTGAAGCAATGGTGCTTCTTGGCCTAATTGAACACATTTCAATGGAAATTTTATATTCTCTCAAAACTGAGTTGGAGGAATACCACACTTGTATAGAAGTATTTAGAAAATATATACAACCACTGTGAAAAATAAAATAAATAATTCTCTCCTTTTTGTACCTTGATTTTTAAAAAGCCTATGGATATAAACTTCAAAAAAATTTTATTGTCACTTTCTCCTAAACTAAAATGTGCTCAAAAGAAATAACAGATCTTATTCTTTGGTGTGTTTTTTTTTGCTTGATTTACATAATAACATATCATGCCTATGTCAAAATTTTGAATTAAATAAAGGATGTGCCATCAGGCAGAATAGGTTTTCCTATTGTAAATAATAGTGTCCATACAAAATTTTTTCTTCTCTTAAGTTTCTATTCATTCATTTTTCAATATGGCTATCATCTCATTTGAAGGGTGATTTCATAATTTTTTATGAACAAATGTTCTGTGAGTAACCCTACTCTTTAAATAGAAGTTCAAGTAGAAAGCAAATTTAAAAAAAGAGAGATTAAAATTTTGGAGCAGTCTACTTATTATGAATAACTACTATTAGAGTAAAAGACTTAGTCATCTAACATTGTTCAATACATTGCATTGTGTTAGAGGAAGGCTGTAGAAAGATGATGTGATTCTTTATGTTAGATAAATGTACAACTTGTGAATATTTTTAAGGCAGTATAAAATCAAATATAAGTGAAAACATTATGAAACTTGAGCAAATAATGAAGAATGATGCTAAACTTAATGTCCTAAATATTACTTAGAAATTGTATATTTTGATCCAAGCTGGGTTCAAGTTTGGGAAAAGAATGAAGAAAGTTCAGAGTAAAAAATTATTAGGGACTGTAGTAGTGGCTCAGCAGTTATGGTGCTTGCCCAGCATGCGCAAGAACACAGGTTCAAACCCCAGCACCAATGTACACAACTGTCAGAGCAATAACTGTCAGAGCAACAAAAGTCATGTGAAAAACTCAGTAAAAATTGATTCCCTCTGTCTCTCTCTCTCACTGTCCTTCTCTCATTTAAAAAGAAAAGGTATTGCTAGTAGGGGAATAGTTTATGTAATAATATGAGCAATTTCCATTTAATAACTTGGGATTTTGCTCTTAATAGAAATCTGAAATTGAGTAGAATTTATAGACATATGAATGAGGAAATGTGCGGTTACCATACAACTCTCTTTATCAATTCTGACAATATATTGAAAGCCAAATTCAAAATGGCCAGAGTAAATGAATTAATACTAGATTAATAATTTATTATTTGTATCAACATTTGATTTATTTTTGCTTACAGCAACATATTAAATCTAATTGAATGTCCTAACTAGGTTTGAAAAAGTAAATGCATTTGTGATCTATTTTTATAATTCTGTTTGACATTATTTTAGTAATACATTAGGGACTGAAGCAGTGGCTCAGCAGTTACAGCACTTGCCTGGCATGCACAAGGACCTGAATTCAAACCGCAGCACCACATGCACAACAAAGTGTTGGAGCAGCGAAAGCAACATGAAAAAATAAAATTGATTCTCTCTTTCTCTGTCCCTCTCTCTTTAAAAAAATTAGATATTCTAAGTAGCACAGAAACATCTTTCTGCCCTTTCTCTGAACCATCCCCCACCATACTCCTCCAATTGTGAACAAGAAAATAAAAGTACACCTTACTAATTATTTTATTCAGTAAGCCAATATTTCTCATTCTAAGATCAATTAAATATTACTTCTGTAACAATGGCACATGATTTGGTTTTCTACTTTCAGAGAATGGGCTTGAGCATTTGTGGTTTAGTCAGAAGCACAACACCAGACATTATTTTTGTTCTTGAGTAAATCTTAAAAAGGATAAGTTTTTCAAAAAACTAGAATTTTATTTTCAAAGGTATCTATCACTAGTTTGGATTTTATACCTTTATAAGTATTTACTGTATCAAATAAACTGCATTCACCCAAAAAGTTCTTAAATCTCCCTTAATATAAAATATAGTCAATCTATATCTTACCTTCTAGTTTTCTTAATAATGAAAAGAAAATCTTACATTAAATAATATTTTTCTGATTATGAAGTTAATTCATACATATTAGAAAATCTGGAAAAAGAGAAAAGCTATCAATATGCCCAATATCCAATAATAGTCACTAAACACCTTTATTATATTTTGATCTAGCATTTTATCTTAAGTTTTTCAGGATGTATATTTTGATTTACTAATATACACTTTTGACTTAAATTTATTATGATTACTTTTTCTATCAATATAAATTCTTTAAGTACATAATTTAAAAGTTCTAAACATATCACAGTATCTACAACACAAGCAGCAATATATATTTCAGGAAAAATTCCAGAAAAAAGTTAAGCTAAAGTTCAAATTATACCTCACCAGCAATGTATAGTTAATTATAAACAGTCATTTATTTATTATGTCAATAAATATTGAATAGAAGTGAATGAATGCACAGTACACATGCATTAAACTAGTGTTCACTGTTAAAGGTAGAATTGGGTTTGCAGGTCAGTGTTAAGATTAGAGTTGTGTTTATAATTAGGGTTACAATCATTTAATCACAGGGACAAGTCTAACAAATGTGCCATTAGGTTATTTTGTTGTTATACAAACATCATGGTGTTCTTAGGCCTTGCAGGATGGCTTTGATTAGTAGGCAATGTAACCTTATGAGAACATCTTCGTATCAGTGGTAGTCTTTGATTGAAATGTCATTATGTGGTACATGACTGCATATGGTTGTGTTGGGATAGTGCACGTGTTAAGATTAATGGAAAGAAGAAAAACATAAATAAATAGGTGTTAAACTCTGAATTAAATAATGACCTGAGATGTTAAAAAAAATCTTTCCATATACTCTTCTATAGCCTATTATGGTGCCATTCTCCCTAAAAATTTGGTTGGATACCCTCACTACTAGAAGTAGCAAGCTTTTCTCCAGAGTTATTAAACTAAAAAATTCATTTATATTATAATTCCTTGATTTATTTTTTAACTTTCTGAAACTTAAAAAAAAAAAAAAAAACTAGGGTGGCTATCCATACAGCATTACTTCAGAGATGCTGAAAGACTCATTCTGCTCTTGAAAATCAAGAAGAGTCTTATGGAAAACCAAAACAGAGGAATCTTATCATCTTCCTGCAACCTAAAATGGCTTCAGTGTGAGATCTTATATTTTCTACCACGTAAAGCTGAAATGCAAGTACATGTAGCATGAAAGAACCTCACTGACCTAAATTATTGAAATTAGAATACACAAGGACTGATCTGATATTCAGGGCTATAATAAGAACAGGTTTGATAAGGGAAGAAGGTCATTCTTTCCACATGAGTGCTTAGTGGGTGAAAAGTATGGGGGCTGAATGGAGAAAACATCTAAAAGAAAAGAATTGAAAGTTAAGTCCCTAGAGCATATATTTTATGTGTTTGCAGAGAAAAGCCCTGAAAAGGTGACATTTAGGACTGGTAAATTTCACTGAGAATTTTGGAGGTACTGGACCAGAGTGGGAGGTCTACTCAGTAGTGAATACTAGATTGGTGTAGCTGAAAAGCAAAATTAGGTTTTGAAATACAAAGAAATAGTCCTCATAATTAGCAAAATTAAAAAAAAAGGTTAACATATTCAGCATGTATGGGAATAAAGGTATTTGAAACAAGCTTTAATTGCTTATTTATGTTATTTCTTAGAAAGGCATTTTTAATATGTGATTTACAAGAAAAAATCAAGCTAAATTAAACTGACAAAATGTGAGCTACCGATCTTCAATTCTACTACAGAGAGACTAAACTGAAATGCATGTTTGACCTTATGAAACAGCTATTGAAGGCAGTAGCTTTAAGTGATTAATTTAACAAACCAAAGCATGACTGGTAATTTACAACTCCACAGATTTAGTTACATGTTGTATGAATTAGGAAAATATTTATTTTGAAAATTGACTTTTCCTTAAAAGACATTAATTTGACTCTAACAGATAATTTGTGCATGTGAATCATCTTAGATTAAAGATAGTAGTACTAATATACTTTTCCAACATTCTATTTCAGGGACATTCTCTGTTGGAAATGTGGCAAACAATCACAGAAAGTAAATTTCTGCAAGATCAATTTGGTATGAACATTAATCTGGAAACATCATTTAAGACTACAGAAACCATAAGGTCCGGTACTTTATGCTCTGGTGACAGGAACAGGTGAGAGATGAGGATTTGGGCACTCATTATAATTATTTTTTAGAGGACACTAATAAATACCTTGCAGGAGATATTTTGAAAATAGCTACCATAATAATAAAGATTAGTTAAGTAAAGAAATAGAGTTTGAATACTCATCATATCTCCTTTGTTAGTAATTCAGATCAGGATTCTAAGGAAAAACTGACAAACCCATTTCTGTGGAAAATTCTAATATATATGCATATTTACCTTTTAAAAAGTTCCTGAAAATGAAGAGAAAGAAATAAAAGTAAAAAGGAAATATAACAGCAACATTGAATCTAGGCAATAATGTAGCCTCATAACACAAAATGTAGGAAAAAATAGTTAAATATATTATAATTTAATTTCTTCATATAACACTTACCAATTAGGAGTTAATAAAGACAAAGGAATGAAGGTAATGAACATAGACCATATGCAAAATCATTGTGCAAAAGAAGGATTTCAGTACACCAGGAATCAGAGTAAAACTTTATATAACAATTATTGGAAAATGTTGCAAAGAGAAGCTAAAAAAAATTAAATAGGAGTTGATACAATGGAAAGATCAACATTGATATTACAGGAGAGGACAACCACCAAAATAGTGAAACAGAATAGCATAGTCATACATATGTACAAGATACCAATCCTGAATGAATAAAGAATGAAAGGGCTCATCCTAACTAAGAAAACATTTAAAGGACATACCGATGAATTTAATATTTTTAAATTCTCCCAGCAAAATTTAGGTACCTATATAGAACAAGCCAGATATATAGGAAACTAGGAAATGTTTATTAACATTAAATGGCAGAGGGGCTGGAACAGTGACTCAGCGGTTACAGTGCTTGCTCAGCATGTGCGAGTACACGAGTTCAAACCCCAGCACCCATGTACACAACGAAGTCTCAGAGCAACAAAAGGCACATGAAAAACTAAATAAAAATTCCCTCTCTCTCTCTCTCCGTCTCTTTTAAAAAAAAAATTAAATGGCAGAATACAATGCAATAGGACTTTTTCTTCCAGTGTCAGTCACTAAGGTCTCATTTTTAGAAATTTTACTTAAAACACAGGTACTGTATAGAAAGGCTAAAACTCTGGTAGAAAATACAGTCTTTCTGATATTAAAAATAAAAGAGCCACTAGGAATAAAAGATAAGATTTTTTTAAAGGAGAGAACTAGAAATGGATTGCCCAAATTCTTTACAAAAACAGTGCTCAGGTCTCTGGCTGAACTTGAACCAAAAATATGTAAGATATTCACAAAGTAGATCGACGGATATGTATATTGGCGGATATTTGAATTGCCTGTCATGACAGTGCGTGCAGCTTGAGTTGAATGATGTTAATTGCCTTCTAAAATTAAACAAAATATCAACTCTCTCTGAAGGAACATTTCCAAACCTAAAGGTCTCCACAGATAAACATTCACAGTGTTCCCAATTCAAAGTTATTTGCCATTAGTCCAAGAAAAGTTTAATAAGTCCAGAGAAAAAAATTAAGGCCAAAGTGATCCCGATGTTGAGATGAATAAAAAGATTTTAAAACAGCCATTAACTTAACAAAAATATGCTCACAGTGAAAGAAGTGGTAAAACCTTTCAGTATAAATATAGAACATAAATAAAAAATTAAAAAAAACATTCTAGAGATAAAAAATCCAGTATCTGAAAGTAAAGTTCACTAGATGGGTTTAACAGCAGAACGGAGTCAAAGAGAAAACAATCTGTAAATTTGACTATAGAGAAATAGCAGCAACCTGATATGAATAAAAGTAACATTTTTAAAAATCTTTTAAAAAACTGGCATTATGGTGAAACAAAATCAATGTGACTTATAGCTCACACCATATTTAGAATTATCTTTTCGTTGGAAAATTGTTTTACATGTAAAACTCCAATCAATAAAGCTTCTAGAGGAGAATATCATCATGATATAATGATAAGCCCTTAAAATGTCTTTGAAATCTATTTCTCTCACTCTCTCACTCTTATGCACAAACCTACACAAACTACTGAAGTGATAATTGACAAATTTTCCTTATGCTTTTCAAAAATCTTTAAGGAAAAGACTAAGTGAGAAATCAAATGAGATAAAATATTCAAAATAGTACACACATAAAAAAGAACTAGGTATTAGTAGGTAGGGGACCTGCTTAGCATGCATAAGGCTTGATCTCAATCCCAGTACCATAAATCAACCAACAAACCAACAAAATCCCCCTTCTATCTGACATTAAAGGGAACTTTGACAATTCCATAATCAAATAACAAAATTTCAATTTATAATGGTCAAAAGATTAAAGTATACACTGCCATATACAAAAACTAACTGCATCTTAAGAAGGTCAAATGACCTTTGTTCTGTTTAATTTTGGCTTAAAGTCTGCTGTGTCAGATATGAGAGTAGCTGCTCTTGCTTGCTTTATTTCTCCATTTGCATGATATATCTTTTTCCACTCTTTTACCTTCAGACTGTGAATTCTTTGCCTATAAGTTGAATCTCTTGAAAAAACAAAAGCATATAGTTGGGTCTTTTTTTTTTAATGCACTCTGCCATTCCATGTCTTTTAATTGGAGAGTTGAGACAATTTGCATTCAGTGCTGTTCTAGAGAGATGATTAGTATTCCTTGCCATTTTGATTTATTTCTAATGCTTAATTTTGACCTGATTCTCCTTTACTTAGCTACACTCCTATAGTGATACATGCACAGCATTAATAGTAACAGAATTCACAATAGCCTAGTTATGGAACCAGCCTCAGTACCCATCAATATGCGAATTGATAAAAAAAAATGTGGTATATATACACAATAGCATTTTACTCATCCATAAGGAAGATGTCATTTTTCTGGTAAATGGATGGAAATAGAGAATATCATGCTAAATATAATAAGTCAGACTCAAAGTTAAGGGTTCAATTTTTTCACTCATGCAGATGTTGGAGAGAGAGATAAGGCATACAAAAAGGTGTATCTCATGAAAATAAAAGGAAGAACAGGGAAGAAGAGGAAGAAGATGGGGAGAGAAGGAAGAGGGTTGAGAAAGGGGAAGAAAGCATAATGAAATTGACCAAATTATACTATGTGCATATATATGAGTATATCACAATGAATTCCACTTTTATGTATAACTATAATTTCCAGTTTACAAATAATAAATAAACAGAAGGAAGTCCAGCAGAGTTGAGGAAGGGGACTGGGTGAGTAAGAAGGGGAGAGAAAAGAAAGTACTGGGGATAGATATGGAACAAATCATATTATGTGCATTTATAAATATGTCAAAATGAACCCCACTATTATGTACAACTATAATGTACTAATAAAAACTTTTTAAAAAACTTTAAAAAAAAAAGCCTATCAAAAGCTCTGGTATATATGTATATATACAATGGAGTTCTACTCAGCTATTAGAATCAATAATATTGCATCTATTGAAGGTAAATGGATGGCATTGGAAGAAATCATGCTGAGCGAAGTTAGCCAAACCCAGAGAGTCAAGGGCCAAATAGTATCCCTAAACCCATGCTTGCGAGTAAGGTAGACAAAGTCATGGATTAGATCCATAGAACAAAAATGCAAAATGTTAATATTTATGAGATACAGTTGCAAGATACTTTGTAAGATATTTGAACAAGCTATGCTGCATACCTGTACAAAAACATTAATGTTTAATTCTATTGTCAAATATTTTGAAGAATAACAAGGGATGATAAGAAGGGAAGAGAAGGGGAAATATTGGAACTGAGATAAAGCAAGGTACATTCCAAGCAGTTATAAATGTCACTGTATATCCTATAGCCATATATATATAAAATGTTCTTTATAGATATAAGAATTATGTCACTGTATTTGGTTTTATTAGGAACAATATAGAACCCAGAAGAAAGGCAAGGGATTGGGGGATGGGAGGAGGGAGGAGAGGAGTGTGGGGAGGATATTGAACAAATTGTATTGCTGATTTGTGTGTATTTTGGAATATGTGACAACTACTCCCATCATTATGTAAAATTATAATGCACTAATAAAAATAAATTTAAACAAAAATATATATAAAAATAAAAAATATGTCAAATGAAGAAAAGCCTACAAAAAGTTACAGAGTTTGTAATTACATTTTCTGATAGAATTTTAAAATAAGAACTAATCTATATGGGTAACAAACAGTAAAGTAGTTGTTAATTATATCTCAGGGAACTGGGGGTGGATATTGTGGGAGAGGCATTAGGGAATTTTCTTGTGTGGGTAAAACATTCTAAATCTACAGAGAGTTTTGAGTTACACAAAGAGATCCATCTGTCAAAATATTGGAAGCATATATCTAAGATTTGTACTTTTCATTGAATGTATATTATACATTTAAAAATTATAAGCACATATTGAAGAGCAATTAGTTATATATATATATATGAAGTATTTGGAGGAAAGGATATACTGATATCTTCAATTTATTTCAAAAGCATTAAAATAAATAGATTAATAAATGAATATAGGAATATGTAAATGAATGGATGTGAGGTAAAGCAGGGATGATAAAATGCTAAAAATGAAATGGAGATGTCCAGCATTTGAGGGTTTGCTATAAAATTCTTTCAACTTTGTCCCAACCTGGAAATAAAATGCTGGGAAGAAAATAAAATGGTTGAGTAATATTTTTACTGTTTTGAAGGTGCTATGAATATTTCCAGGATTGTATGCTAAGGTAAGTTGATTATAATATGTAGCAATAGATATATGCACTCAAATATTAAATATCCTGATAATTACACTGCTCATCTATTTTGTTAACTGGCAGAAATAATGCAACCAACAGAGAATGAAAAAGATGTGTAGCTATCAGTTTTATTTACATTGGTAATTAAAAGTTGACTGTAAATATTATCATTTAAGAAAATATAAGTCATTGCAAATATAAGAACAATTATAATAGAGTCAACCAAAGGCTCATTTTTTATCATGAAGGAATCAGAGGTGGCAGAGATAAAGACAGTAAGATGAAGTATAAATGAATTTTTTAAATAATTCATAGGGGTGGCAAGATTTCAGAAGCTGATAAGCAAAAAATAAAAGTTTAAGCAATTATGTAATGTTTTAAAGTAATAATGAGAATAGCAGAATTAAACAACACAACTTAAAACTGCTCTTTTGGGAAATGGAGAGGATGGTGCTGCTTTCAATCAACTATGAACAATATGGCAGAAGGTTGGCATTAAAAAAAAGAAAATAAAATTAAAAATATACATGTACTTGTTATGGATAATGGAAATTTACAGGTTTGTTATAAGCCAGGCATGGTGACATGTGCAGCTCAGAAACTTGAGGCAGAAGGATTGCAAGTTTGAGCTCAGCCTCAGCAACTTGGGTCCTAACCATCTTAGTGATATCCTGTCTTAAAAATACAAAGTAAAAAGAAAGAAAAGGCTTGGGATTTAACTCAATATTTATGAGCCTCTGGGTTCATTCCTCAGCACCCTCCCTAAAATAAATCAATAAAAATAAATAAGGATAAACGCAGATATATTTAATTCGTATTTTAAAGTAAAAAACCTAAATGATCAATAATCCTGCCTAGATGTTCTATATAATAAGAAAAATATCAGGAAAGTTAAAAAATAACTAATATATTAGTGAAACTAATGCTGGAGAAATCAAAAGCAAGGATAAAACAAAGTAAAACAAGAGAAGTATTAGCATCAAATAAAGTTAAAAGTGAAGATAAAATGTATTAAGGAAGGGACTGGAGCAGTGGCTTAGCGGTTACGGTGCTTGCTTGGCATGCGCAAGTACACGGGTTCAAATCCCAGCACCCACTTACTCAACTAAGTGTCACAGCTACAAACATGTGAAAAACTCAATAAAAATTGATTCTCTCTCTCTCTCTTTCACTGTCCTTCTCTCTTTAAAAAAAAACAGTACTAAGGAAGACAATAATAATTACAATGATCTATATATGTATTAATAATATAGTCCCTTCAAGTCTGTTTACATTTATTTATCTAATGCATATGTACATGTACAAACTACAAAGAGAACGCATATGTTATATAAACATTTGCAGGAGAAGTCAATATAAATAGACTTGGACACTATTCTAACTAAGCAAACCCATGTGTAACTATAATTATTACCCCTATTTTACAGATGAAGCAACTGTAGAATTTAAGTAGCATAATTGGTAAATCTGACTCCAGATCTTGGCTCCTAAACCACTGCTAAACTCTCATGAATCTTCATAATATCACTTTATCTATATCTATATATCTTTCTCTCTCTATACACACAGAGATATATAGTATACATTATATGTGATATACATTATATATACATTATATACAGTATACATTACATATACATTACACACTTATGCATGTGTTGCATATATAATATATGAAATAAAACTACTTGACTATAAAGAAGAAATTAAAGTAAAATAGAATTATGTAAGTATTACATTTTTCTGCGTGAAACAATAGATAAACACAAAGAATAAAATCTGAATATCAGAAAGAATATATCTAATCTAGTAAATATTTAACAGCGTTATACAATGAAAATAGAATGTGTGTATTTTCCAGGTCATGTGGGGAATATCCGAAAACCTGAAAATGTGCTAGGCTACCAAGACGTTAAATAATTGAAAAAAATACAAATGAAAAAAGGTATATAGCATGCTGAAGCAAATGTAATAAGGTAGAAAATATAAAAGGAAAATAAAAACGGAACCCCCGAAAGTACTTTCCTAAAGATCTCTGCAGTTTGTTTTCCTTATTTTTTTACAACTGTACTTTTTAGTGCATAATAATTACTTGAAATAGTGGGTTTCATTGTGGTATATTTGTACATGGATATAACATGATTTGATCGCCTTTCTTTCAACCTATTTCCTTTCCTTTCTGCCTACTTCCCTTCTTCCCTGAATAATTAAGTACATAAGCTATAGGCCTGCATACCCAGGAGGCCAGGGGTGGCCCAGTATGCGGGGGAGCATGTGCTGAAGTGAAAAGGAAGATGTAGATGTCTGCAGCAGCAGTGACAACGGACCAACGGACCAACATGGAACGTTGGACTCCAAGTGGGTTTGCAAGGGCTCCCCATTGGGAAATAGATGTCAACAAAGGGAAAGAGAAGGACAGCCCAGCACAGGATGCTGGAGGAATGTTGAAGACAGTGAACAGGGCATGGGCACCTGGAGTGGGCAGCCTGACAACAGCTCTAGTGCAAAGTGAATGTGAAGAGGAAGTCTCCATGTAAGATTGGAAGCACTGGCAGGTTCTGTATGGTATTCAGGGAAACTGGAGATAATGAAAATGACTTTCTCACTGTTAATGAATGGAGGAACAAACACGAGTCCCTGGAGAAGTGAAATGTAGAATGAACTTCATGGTGATGACCAATAGAGAGAGTAAGAAGGGAAGAAGGGGAAGTCCTGGGGTCTGAAATGGAGCAGATTATGTCATACATATTTATGCACATGTCGAAATGAACTCCACTATTATGTACCCCAATAACATCCTACTAAAAATATAAAATGAATGCATCAGTATGAGGTTAAGAGTTTAAAGATAAATAATAGATGATGGATAGATGACAGACAAATGATTGCTTAACACAGAAAGTAAAAACAAAAATGTGGACATTTGGATGTGGATATTTATGCAAACATGTATGTTCCCAAGTTCTGTTCATTGACAGGGTACAAGTCTTCAATATCCCCAAAACAATAAACATATATAGTGTATAGGTCTTTCAGGGAATACAATTTCACATGAAAAGGAACCAGTTCCCAAAAGTGAGAAATAACTGATTCTAGTACTGGGGAAGGAACAGCTCAAGTTAACCTGTAACATCTTGAAGATTGATGGGTACGTCAAAAGGAGTTATCTTAAAGAGACTCCCACTGGTCAAATCTGAGATAATCTAGATGTCAAAATAATAGTGATGGCAAAGATTTAAAACCCATTGAGTAGTCCAAGAATCCATGAGTACATGCTGTGTTAAATGAATAGATAAATAAATTAATATTCCATTTTGGGTAATGGAATGCTAACCTCCAAAATGTGGAAGAAAAGATTAAAGGATTTGAGAGCCATCTTTTGGTAATCCTTATAGTGATGGTTGATTCAGTCAGAAAACAAACAATAGCTAAAGCTAGTGGGTGAAAGTTTGATACGGAATGGCACGTTTACATAGTCTCAAAATACCTCCACACAAAATAATTACTCATTGTAAAGGTAAAAAGAATAACTTTACAGTGGAGAAACCTGCTAATCACCAATCTAGTGGTCAGAGTGAACATCACAAGTAACGGGACAAATCAATATCATGTACGACCTGGTTGAAAGACGAGTGTAATCAAAGTATCACTGCTGTTCTGTTCCTTATGGATGAGAATTCATGGTCTGAATCTAATCATAGGGAAACAGACAAAACAGGTTGAAGAACATTCTATAAAATTATTTCACTGTGATCTGAAAAAATCCTGGGATCATAAATGTCAGTGAGGAAGGGGAAGCTCTTCTAGATTGAAGGAGCCTGAAAAACCATGACAACAGAAGATGGCACACAATTCTGAGTGGGATCCATTAGCTACAAAGAGCACTGTTAAGACAATGGGAGAAGCTGGAGTGACCTTTGTGGAATGGGTGATACAAACATCCATCCCACTGGAATTACTGCAAAAGCAAACTCAGTGTGCCCACCCTTAACAAGGTGGCCCAGTGACATCACCATAACACACTAAAAACAGAATATTTAGAAATCTTTGCAATAACAACTTTTACGTATTTTTCTTTGAAACTCCTTAAAAATACAGCTTATTCTGTGCGTCAGTCACTAAAATCTATGTATGTGACAATTTAATGCTTTTGATGCAGGAGAGCTTATGAGTAAAAAGTCTGTTCTCTCTGCTCAACAATCTCCTAAAACCATTTTTCAGAAAACATTAACCTCTAGAGATCAAATTCAAAGTTGTTTTACTTTTAAAATTCCATTAAGTAAGACTTGCTTTCACAAATAAAGGAAGGTAAGCCAGGCCTATGGATGTTAATTAAACCCTCTAAAAACAAAAGTTCAGAAATACAGTTCCAAATATGACACAGAGCACTGTAAAGTAAAATCCTGCAACTGGGATTCTCACATTTTATTCTTCTGGTAATCTCAAGCAGTGGTGTTGTCACCTTGGAGCTACAGGTAACTGACAGAGATGTCATAGTTCAAGGTCACATCACAAGATACTCAGAGAAGTGCAAAAGAAAAATACATACCTAGGTCTTGATTGTAGTCCTCCAGCAACTTAGCATTCAAGAATTTAAAAAACGAATACCAAATACTGTGAGAAAATATTAACACAAATATTTCAAAATGTTTAACTATTACCTAGACCCAATGCTGTTGACTTGATCAGAATATAATTTCTGCCTTTAAAAGTAGCATGGAGTATACCTGCACCTGGAATCAGCCTAAGGAGGCATGAGTGCTACCCAGTTATAAACTACAATGTTTCACTTAAAAAAAAAAAAGTAGCCCATCAATCAAAAAACTTGATATTGAGTATCCATAGGGTCTACAGAGTAAGCAAACTGCTTGCACCTGTACCCCCTTTTTTATATCCCTTCAGGTTCCACTCCAAACTAGTTTGCCTACTGTAAATTCAGGAGACCAGACTTGGCAGAGCTATATTTTAATTAGTCATTAAGTCAATATGGTTACAAGTCAGATGACTGCCTTTTTGTTTTTCCACTAACATCTCTGGCTTTCCTAGTAAACGCAAGGAGTTCATGCTTGTTAGGAAAAAAACTGAAAAGCAACACCTCATCTCAGGTAAAAGTTAAGGATAGAGGAAAGGACCTCTAGGTACAAAATGAAAAGAAAACACATTTGGGGTACACATGGGGATCCTAGAAAACTCAACCAAGTTTTTTAGAACATGACTTAGGACAGTCACCATCTTTTGTGACTTAAACAGCATCAGTGTGAGCAACAGAATAAACATGCTCATGATGGTACCACTTGTCTAAGGCAATCGAGAATTTTCACAGCTTTCCTGAGAAGGAAGAAAGTATAGACGTTGGATAAGTGAAAAGGAATGACTCTTAAGATACTCTCAACAATTTGAAAGAGAAGGCTGTTGAATCAGGCAGGGAATTTAGATGTTTTAAAAGGCCAGTTTGCTGGAAAACCCACTAAGGGGCCTGAGTGCATACTCTTCTATTATTCAAAATTATTTAAGTTTCATTAAGTCTTCCTCTACAAGTTCACCTGCTATGAAATGAACACTTCACCACTGTATTCCAGCAGTGGCTTCCACATTAGAATACCATGTTATTGCCAATAACCATTTGCTCAATAGCAACTTTGAATGCCTTACAGAGGAAGAACGCCACTCTTAGATGTAATGACATCCATTTTAAAGTATTCACAAAAAATGTCTGAATTGCAAGGTTGCTGGAATTAGCTCTTTTATACAAAGTAGAAAACAGATTGGTTCTATGATGTTAAACCCATCGTGAAATATGGCAGCATGAATGCACAAATAGGTGTGCATGTGGATACAGGGATTTGAAAGGGAAAATTAGGAAAAAGAGGAGCTGCACCCAACTGATCTTACCACTATGGCATACAGGAAATCATTCTACAAAATTTTTGAAAGCTTTTTACCTCTAAGGAACTGTTTTAGGAGCTGTATATGAATGAAAAAACACAGACCCTGCCATCAAGAAGTTTACAGAATGATTTTAATAGCTTAATTTCTACCACACTCTTATCTAGTTCACATGATGAATGAAGTTAGATTAGAACCCATAGTGTTTTATATTTTGTTTGGTAGAAATGTTTCTATTTTTAATAAAACATGGCTCAATCACATGAACATTTTTTTCTTGCATTGTAAGAAATATGCAGGTAAGCAATAACTGACATTAGCTCATCTCCTTCATGATTGATTCATCAAAATCACAAGATTTTTCCAGTCTCCTTCTTTGACATTTCTACATGTTGATTTTTTATCCTGAGACACGTTGCCCTGTGGTTACAACATGGTTACAACTCCAAGCAACACAATTACCTTCAAAATCAGAAGTGACCACTTCTGTCTCTCAGCTCTTAACACAATGCAAAAACATCCCAGAAGTTCCTTCTTATATTCAGATATCTGATATCTTATTGTCTAGTTTGGAGCACATGCCTCACCAGAGGCCAAATCTACCTATCTTGAAATACAGAATCTTCCAACTGCTGCCTAAAAATAATAAGAATCTAGTTACTTAAGAAAGAGATATAAGCAACTTGTATAAGCAACTGTTTATTTGTTGTTGTTGTTGTTTTGTTTTGTTTTGCAGATTTTAATACCCATGCGCAGATACTTCAGTGGTATGGGTTCTTTTTACACGAAAATGTTCTCTTGAATTTGACTTTAGAAAAACATGCACTTGGAATGATTTTCTCAATATTGAAGATAGACTTGTACCCTCCTACATGGGTCTTAGCCTTGACTAAGTCATTGCACTCATTTTTAATTTAGAAAGGTGGTAAGTTATAGTTCATGGTTATACTACAAGGCAGAAACTCTCTGGTTTATCCAAAATCTAAATCCATACGTTCTGCCTCACTAATCCTTTATGATAATTAACCATGATGATAACTGTTCCCAAAGAAGATTACAATATATAATTTTCTATTCCTTTTCTTTCAGTATAATTAATGCACACTCTTTCATGTTAAAGAGTTAGGCAAATGCTAACTTACAAGAGTTAGGCAAGTGATTCAAAATTACTAAATGAGAGCTCCAAGAAGGTGTTTTTCATCTTCTATGAGTTTTGTCTTAGAAGTGAGGAATGGGGCTGATACGGTGGCTCAGTGTCTTTGGTGCTTGCCTTGAATGCACAGGGATGCAAGTTCAAATCCCAGTATAACATACACAACAAAGTGTTAGAACAACAAAAGCCAAGTGAAAAACTAAATAAAATTAGATCTCTCTTTCTCTCTCTCACTTTCCTTTTCTCCCTCTTAAAAAAAATGTGAGGAATGTACCCTTGACTCCACTTAGTGATCTACTATGAATTTAGCATACATTTCTTCCTAAATTCACACACAAATTAGTGATATTTTCAGTGTAAAAATTCTTTCAGTATCATGATTCCTTCAGATTATGGAATTTACTGCTCACTATCCAGCTTCTGTAAAGTAACAGATAATTCATGGGCTCTTTCTTCTTTTTAACTCCTGTTTTGATGAGAAAAGTAAAAAGCAACCTATGATTACATTACTATTTATAACTGCTGGGAATGTCAGTGGTGGCTGATAGATACCACAATAAACCACACTATTTCACTTTAAAAATCAAAGCAAACAGTTCAGTGTGTTAAGTGCTATCACTGGCTAAGGATCTGTTCTCCGTTTTTATTTAGATGGTGTCTTTCCCATAGTAGTTTCCAGCAGTTCTGTATTGCATCCCTAACTTCAAAATGATGAAAAATATGAAATTGTCAAGTGCAAAATATTTCCTTAACTCAAATCTTTACTTGAAACCTTAATTTCAGAGTAGCAAATAATATTTATCTGAAAAATATATTTAACCAAACAACGTGTCCTCTGTGGTACAGTTTGAATCTTACATTACAGTTCTTTGTCAACTAATAGATCAGTAAAGCTGTGCTCTTCTTTCTGTTACATGTGGACCGGGCAAAAAAGTAAGCTAATAAGCCTCTGAAACTACACATTATTTTAATATTAAAGTCAGGTCTGAATCAGCTTCTGCCACATTCTGACATGAATAAGGGACTCTAGATGACCTGAAACTATATGCAAAAGATATATCCTCCATTTACTTAATGAGATATTTATAGAATTAACATATTTCATAAAACAGTATCTAGAGGCATACATTCCTAGCTTCATGCAGACTTTCCAAATGTATAAGTATAAAGTCCTAGAGCTGGACAAGATTTCAGACTCAATCTAGTTTTATAGTTGAAAACATTGAGGATACGGTTCATGACTTGCTCATAGCTTGGGAACAAAGCTGAGTCTAATATCCAGTTCTTGTGTACCTAGATCACACAGGGTTTGTTTTTTTCAAGTTAGGCACAAAATTAATTTAGTTTACAAAAGGATGATTACTTGGGGGACCTACATGCAATGAAAACATGTTTAAAATTTCACCAAATTCTTATTCTGAATATTATAAAGCATTAAAGAAATAAAAGACAACATAAACAATGGAATGATAACATGATCATAGATTTGAAGTCTCAATAGCAATTACCTGATTGTTGAATTCAATGCATACTAAATAATATGCCTGCAAGCATTCTTTGTAGACATTTTAAAATCTGATTTTAAAATTTATGTGGAAAAGCAGAGGTCAAGCATAGGTGAGACAAATTTGAACAGGAACAAAGCTGGACAAGTTATTTTCCCAGAGATTAAAAGCTCTTATAAAGCCATAGTAGCTGACTCGGTGTGTTATCGGCACAGACAGACAACTGACCAATAGAAGAGAATAGAATACACCTATGATGTTTAAGTACTTATCTGACTTACAACAATGGCAAATGCAGCACAGTAGACTAGGGTCTATTGGAATTCACCAGAAAAACATAAATCTTGACATCTAATTTTAAATCAAGATTGACTCCAGAGGGATTATAGATCTAAATATGAAAGTAAAACTATAAAGATTTAACTAAAAAGATTTAACACAATAACTGTGTGCTAGAAAAGGCAAGTATTTCTGAAGTAGGACACAATGATAAGTAACCATTTTTAAAAATGATAAATTATGCAACATGAAAATCAAGAACCTATATTTATTTATCAGTGAAAAGCATTAAGAGAATAGAATTAAATCCACAAAAGAAAATAAGATATGGTAATACATATATCTGGTAAAACACTCACATTCAAAATATCTAAATGACTCTTTCAAATCAATAAAAAATAAGAAAATCCAAAAGTAAAATGGGAAAATATTTTATAGACTGCACAAGAAGAGAATGACCTCATTGATGCTCACTGCAGATAAAAGTGACTGTTTATCTGTCATTAGGAAATTTTAGGTAAAACCATAGGTCATATTATACAGCTACAGGATGAGCTAGAGTATGCAGTATTAGGCTATGGAAAAACTAGAACTCTCATAGATGGCCATTGTGAATGAAAATGGAAAAAGTCACTTTATAAGGCCCTTGTACAGTATCTACCATGAACAAATGCATACACTATGATCTACCAGTTTTACTCCAAACAGAAACGATTATATTTATTTACTTGTTAATTATTACATGCATACTGGAGATTGAATCCAGGGGTGCTTTACAACTGAGCTGCATCCTCAGTTGTCATTTTTATTTTTTGAGACCGGATCTTTCTAACTTGCTGAGGCTGGACTTAAATTTGTGATGCTCCTGCTTTAGCCTCCTGAGTCACTGGGATTATAAGCATGTGCTACTCACCCCAAGCTAGAAATGAGTACATTTGAATGTTCATAGCAGCACTATTTGTAATTGGGCAAAGAAAAGAAACTAATAAGTGCATTGGGAATAGAACGGATAAATTCTGACCTAGTCACAAATTGGAATCATATATAACAATGAGAATGAATGTTGTACAACTATGTACAAATATACGGATACATCTCAAAAACAGATTGTTAGAGGAAAAAAACCCAGATAAAAAACTATAGTTTTATTTATGCAAAGCTCCCCAAGTGGAAAAAATAATCTATTCTGGTTCAGAATAATTTATTCAGAATATTTATCCTTGACCAGGTTAGTAATGGGAAAGGAGCAGAATTTAAGAAATTTCAAAAGAAATAAATTGGTTCAGACTAAAGCCTGAATACAACTCTTTTACCATAGTTTTCTGAAAAGGGTAAGCTTTAAAATCTACAACAGATAACTGAAACTCATATAATAATTAGTATTAGAGAAGTCTCAATATTATTGTTTAGAAGAAATGATTGTGGGATTTTAAGTCAGTAGCTGAGACCAATAATTTACTCATATATATATTGAATTTGAAGCAAGCTAGAAATTTAATTTGTATCTTGTTAGCAAAGAGAAAAAGTATGTGAGCTAAATTCTGTACTTTTTTATACATTTAAACTAAAGATATTTATTAGGTGGGAAAATAGAACAGTAGAGGTTTAGGCTTTCATTACCTGAATGAGTTTTATTTGGCCTATCAATACCTAGATTGCAGTATTCATCAAATTTACTTTGTAGGAATTTCATTTAAATGTGCCTCACTAAGCTATATTTCATTATGTTCAAATTATGGCTGCATAGGGAATGATTTAAATAAAAATTAACCTGAAGTATCGATTCCTCATTTAGAAAATGAATTTACAACTTTAAAAGCTGTGCAAGTTATATCTGTTAGAGTTACTAGACGCAGCATTGATTTACCATTTAGTCAATCATTTTAATTGAACTTTTCCAAAGGGCTCAAGTTATAATGCAGAATACCTAAATACAGAGTTCATGTACATGGAAATCTGCATTATATTTTTGCAATTTTTCAATATATATGTGTGTAATTCTAGCAAAGGGCTATGAAATAATTCCAAAAATACACAAAAAACATTAAAATTTTTCTCAGATGTCCCCATTTTAAGGCTTATTATATTGAAATTAAAATCTTTATCAAAAGAATAACTCCATTGCAATTAAAAATGTCATTGTTATAGAAAAATGGAGCCTCCATACATTTGTCAGTAATACTTTACAATAAAAAATTTAGTAATTAAGATGATCATGTACATACACAAAAAAAGATAGTACAAATAATGTTTTGTAATTTATCCCTAAGGGAAGAAAAGACCATTTAGCATTCAGCACAATCTGAATATTCTACTAAGTAGAAATTCATGAAACACCCTTTTTCATATGATTAAACTGTGCAGCACATTAGGAATGCCAATTAAAGTTCCAAATTACATTTTTGGAACCAACTGCCAGTGGCATCCATCTTCCTCAAAAGTAACATCTGTGAGGCTGGCAGTATGGGACCAGATTTTGGACACTATGGTTCGAATTTTATAAGCTTTACTTAGGTTTCCAAAAAGTGTTCTTAAACTTATCCCTATTTACTTATTTTTTAATACTTTACACACTTTATAATATTTTGGAATTTAAAGGTAGAACTACTGCATCTTAGACATATTAACTTTCCAAAAGGATTTTGGATTAATATGGAAACAAATATCTCTTTATATCAATTACATATTGAAGAGGTAACTTTCAGTCAGTGTCAGTTAAGTCCTCTGAAAAGTTCTCTTTTCAGGATTGCTACTTGAACGTTCAACCTAATTATTTAGAGAAAAATATAGGTAAATCCATTCTTTGTTCATATGACAAGAACTCAAACATCTGATAAGACTCAAGGCATAAATTATACTTCAACTTACCCTCCTGGTCTCCACTTTTCCAAGCTAGACATTCACAGCTTCTTCAAGCCAGTAACAATCAGATAGTTATTGTAATCAACCTGATGGTATAAAACAGGAAACCAAGGTTTTAGGCTCTCTGCAATCATTATCAGAATTCATTAGAACAAAAACAGAGGAAGGGTTCCCCCATGAAACGAAACCTGACACTGTGAATCATAACCGACAATCCTCTCCTGGAACTCAAGGATAATAGCCATGGCACGGCTTCCTACATAAATGTAGAACCCCAGAGTTTAATTACATATATATATGTAAAAGTACATGGTTTAGATAGAAACTTTAAGTGCTCCATCAAAGAGTAGGGCATTGTGCTTACAGAGTGCCCCCTGGTTTTTCAAAGCATTCTAATACCCCCTACAATATGGTGAGATCAGCTGAGTAGGGGTTATTAGTAAAAGTACATAGATGACAGAACTTGGTTCATTGAAGTAAGGAGACTTTAATAGCTGTTGAGGGTAGAAATAAGACCTTGATTCATAAATTCTCCTGCTGCCTTCTGACCATACCTTGCCACCTCTTCATGCCACAGAGTTAGGAGAATGTGAAGAAAAATGTGGGGCATGATTTGATGACCACATAGAAAGTCCATCAGTGGCAAACATCGCCTCCATGGCCTGTATGAGCCGCCTGGTCCAGAATAGAATTTGACTTTTATAGAGAATTCCCAACTTATAAAGGCTAATGTGTAAAAACAAATTTATTTAATTCTTTTTCATCAGCATTTTATTTAATTTTTATTAGATAGATATAGAGATACAATTGAGGAGGAAACATTATCAAACATTCAAGAACCAATGTGTATATAATTAGGTATCCAGGGCTAATGCCATATTATGGATGCCCAGCTTGGGTCCCTTGATCAGCATTTAAAAAAAATCATTCCCTTTTCATAAATGCTGCCTTCATATGGATTCCACCACACGGTTGGTTGGTTTTTCCTTTTCTTTCATTGCTTCTTGTTTTTTGTTTGTTTGTTTTGTTTTGTTTTTTGGTTTTTTTTAATTAGATGGATATAGAGATACAATTGAGGGGGAAACATTATCAAACATTCAAGAGCCAATGTATATATACTTAGTTTTCCAGGGCTAATGCCATATCATGGATGCCCAGCTTGGGTTTCCCCTGTTGCTGTTTCCCCCAGAAGAACTCCTGAGTTAAATGGATATCTTGTGGAGGATAGCAATCTCCTTCTGAGATGATTCCCCCATATTCCGATTCTCCTGTCTCCTATGAGTTTTTCCTACACCCTCCCCCCGTCCCCTTCCCTACTCCTCCAAGTATCCTAGGGAGTCATCTCCCTGTTGTGTTCAGAATCATACACTTTAAAGTTATTATTAGCTTAGCTGTCTAACATACTGGTTTCCCATGTATTCTAGCTTCCACAGATGAGAGATACCATTTGGCCCATGAGTCTCTGAGATTAGGACACTTCACTGAGCATAATTCTTTCCATCTCCATCCATTCGACATCAAAAGCCATAATATCATCTTCTCTAACGGCCAAGTAGTATTCCATTGTATATAAGCTCCAAAGTTTTTGTATCCACTTGTCGAGTGAGGGGCATCTGGGTTGGTACCATAGTCTAGCTATAGTAAATTGAGCTGCTATAAACATTGAGGAAGCCACATCACTATAATATGCTGATTCTAACTCTTTGGGGAAAATACCCAGGAGTGGGATAGCTGGGTCATAAGGTGGTTCCATCCTTAATTTTTTGAGGCTTCTCCACACTGCTTTCCATAGTGGCTGAACCAGTTTGCAGTCTCACCAGCAGTGTAACAGTGGGCTTTCTGGACTTCCTCCAGTGAGAAGTTTCTTTTTAGATCCATAGCCCATTTATTGATTGGGTTATTTGTAAGTTTGGAGTTTAATTTCTTTAGTTCTTTATATATTCTGGATATTAGCCCTCTGCCCGAGGTGTAGCAGGCAAAGGTTTTCTCCTATTCTGTAGGTTCTCTCTTGATGCTCTTGACTAGGTCTTTAGCTGTGCAAAAAATTTTTAGTTTAATTGCATCACATTCATTTATTCTTGACTTTACAGTTTGAGCCATGGGAGTTTCGTTAAGGAAGTAGCTGCCAACTCCTATGCTGTAGTGTTGACCCTACTTCTTTTTCTAGTAAGTTTAAAGTTGTAGGCTTAATATCCAGGTCTTTGATCCATTTTGATTTAATTTTTGTGCAGGGTGAAAGATAAGGATCCAGCTTCAGTTGTCTACATATGGCTGTCCAGGTTGTCCAACACCATTTGTTGAACAGGCTATCTTTCTTCAGCACTATGCTTTTGCATATTGATATTTTATCAAATATCAAATAATTAAATATGTGAGGTTTTGTCTCAGGATCTTCTATTCTATTCCACTGATCTTTGGTTCTGTTTTGATACCAATACCATGCTGTTTTTACTACTACAGCTCTGTAGTATAATTTCAGGTCAGGGATTGAGATACCTAGTATTTCTTCCTTCCTGTAGAGTACTGTTTTGTCTAGTCTGGGTCTCCTGTTATTCCATATGAACTTGAGAATTGCTTTTTCTATATTTGTGAAGAATGCCATTGGTATCTTGATTGGGATTGCATTGAATCTGTATAGGGCTTTGGGTAGAATAGCCATTTTTATTATATTGATTCTGCCTAACCATGAGCATGGAATGTTTTTCCATCTATTCAGGTCTCCTGTAATTTCTTCTCTTAGTGTTTGATAGCTTTCTTTGTAGAGGTCCTTAATATCATTTGTAAGGTTAATGCCCAAGTATTTCATTTTTTTGGAGGAGATGGTGAATGGGAGAGATTTCCTGATTTCTTCTTCTGCAGATTTGGTGCTAGAGTAAAGAAATGCTAGTGATTTACTGGAGTTGATCTTGTAGCCAGCTACTTTGTTGAAAACTCCTATAAGCTCTACGAGTTTTCTGGATGATACTATTGGGTCTTCTAGTTATAGAATCATGTCATCAGCAAATAGAGATAACTTAACTTCTTTTCCTATACAAATAACTTTGATTTCCTTGTATTGCCTGATAGCTCCGGCAAGGGTTTCAGGACTATATTGAACAAGAGTAGGGAAAGCGGAAAACTTGTCTAGTTCCTGAATTCAGTGGAAATGCTTTTAGTTTTTCTCCATTGAGGATAATGTTGGCTATGGGTCTATCGTAAATGGATCTGACATAGTTAAAGTAACTTCCCTTGATCTCTATCTTCTCCAAAGTTTTGAGCATAAAGTGGTGTTGAATTTTATCAAATGCCTTCTCTGCATCAATTGAGATGACTACATGATTTTTGTTTTTACTTCTGTTTACGTGGTGAATTACGTTTATTGATTTCCGTATGTTGAACCAGCCTTGTTTCCCTGGCATGAAGCCCACTTGATCATAATGGATTATCTTTTTAATGTGTTTTTGTATCCGGTTAGCTAAAATTTTATTAAGGATTTTTGCATCAATGTTTATCAGGGAAATTGGTCTGTAGTTTTCTTTTCTTGACACGTCTTTGTTGGGTTTTGGAATCAGTGTAATGTTTGCTTCATAAAAAGTGTTTGAGAGTGATCCCACTCTATCAATTTCCTGGAAGAGCTTGTAGAGGATAGGTGTTATTTCTTCTGTGAAGACTTGGTAGAATTCTGCCAAATATCCATCCGTACATGGGCTTTTCTTTTTTGGGAGAGCTTTGATTACTGCTTCAATTTTGCTTTCTGTGATAGGTTGCTTGAGGTTTTCAATGTCCTCCTGTATTAAAGAGGGGATGTCGTGTGTGTCTAAGAACCTGTCCATGTCCTTCAGGTTATCAAACTTGGCAGAGTACAAATTTTCAAAATAGGTTCTGATAATCTTCTGTATCTTGGATGAGTCTGCGGTGATATCCCCATTTTGTCTTTGATTTTGTTGATTTGCTTCATTTCGTTCTTCCTTTTGGCGAGGTTGGCAAAGGGTCTGTCAATTTGGTTATTTTTTTCAAAGAACCAACTGTTAGTTATGTTAATAGTTTGTATAGTTTTTTTTTTTTTTGTTTTCAATTTCATTGATTTCAGCTCTGATTTGTAATTTCCTGTCTTCTCTTAGATTTGGGGTTGGACTGTTCCTCCTTTTGTGGTCGTTTGAGTTGAAGCATAAGGCTATTTATCTGATCTCTTTCTAGATTTTTGATGTATGCACGCAGTGCTATAAATTTACCTCTTAAGAATGCCTTCATACTGTCCCAGAGGTTTTAGTATGTTGTTTCCTCATTCTCGTTCAATTCCAAGAACTTCTTTATTTCTGCTCTCATTTCCTCTTTTACCCATCCTTCGTTTAAGAGGTAATTATTCAATTTCCAAGTATTTGAATAGTTTCTGTTGTTTCTCTTGTTGATTGCTAAGATCATAGCATTATGATCTGACAGAATACATGGGATTATATCCACTTTTTTTATTTGTTAAGATTATCCCAGTGAACTAGGATGTGATCTATTTTAGAGAAGGATCCATGAGCCACTGAGAAGAAGGTAAATTCAGCTGTCTTAGGATGGAATATTCTGTACATGTCTGTTAAGCCCGATTGACTATTAGAGTTGTTCAGATTGGAGATATCTTTACTGATTTTTTGTTTTGATGATCTGTCTAGAGTTGATAGTGGTGTGCTGAAGTCCCTCAGAACTATTGTGTTAAGATCAATGAGGGGATTAATATCCTTACGTATTTTTTCCATATATTTGGGGGGATTGTAATTGGGGAATAAATGTTAATTAATGTTATATTTTCTTGATGGACTGTCCCTTTTAGTATGATATAGTGACCCTCTTTGTCCTTTCTGACTAGTTTTATTTGGAAATTGATCTTATCAGAAATTCAAATCACCACGCCAGGTTGCTTTTTTGGGCCGCAGGCCTGGTAGACTTTTTGCCATCCTTTCACTTTCAGTCTGTGTCTATTTTGATTGTCAAATGTGTCTCTTGCATGAAACATATTTTTGGATTTTGTTTTTTGATCCAGTGGGCCAGAGTGTGTCTTTTAATTGGGGCATTGAGACCTTTCACATTTAAAGTTAGAATAGATATGGGAGGCTGAGTCTCTAACTTTGTATCAATTACAGAGATTTGAGTCATCTTGGAAGTCAGTTTGTGTATAATATGATTATTGACTTACCCTTATTTAAGGATTTAGGACACCATTGGCATTTTCTTCTGAATGGAGTACATCTTTGAGAATGTCCTATAGAACAGGATTTGTGTTCATGTATCTTGCTAGCTTGAGTTTATCGTTGAAGTATTTAATTTCCCCTTCACATTTGAAGCTGAGTTTTGCAAGTTATATTATCTTTGGGTGGAAGTTGTTATTTTTTAACACTTGAAAGATATTGTTCCAAACTCTTCTAGCCTTCATTGTTTGCTCTGAAAATCCATAGCGATCCTAATTGGTTTGCCTCTGAATGTGATTTGGGGCTTTTCTCTAGCAGCTTTTAGAATTCTCTCTTTAATTTCTCTGTTATTCAATTTGTAAATGATATGTCTTGGTGATTTTCTCCACTGATTAGGTCTATTTGGTGTTCTATAAGCATCTTGGATGTGATATTCCGGATCAATAGCAAAATGAGGGAAGTTCTCACTTAAGATTTCGCTTAAAAGGTTCCTGAAGCCTCTTGTTTGCTGTTCGGAGTTTTCCTCCAGGCCAATGATTCCCAGATTATTATGCCTCATCTCATCAAATATTACTTGGAAGTTCTGATTATGTAATATAAGCTGTTTATCTTGTTTTTCTTCTTTGATTTCTACATTGTTTAGGCAATCCTCATTGTCTGATACTTGTTCTTCAAGCGCTGAAGTTCTATTTTCAGTGGATTTTACTCTGGTGTTGGTGTCTTCCAGTGAAGATTTAAATTGGTTAACCGTGTTTTTCAATCCTGATAGCTATCCTACATCTCTTTTCAGAATGTCAATATCCTTGTACAGCTGATCTTTCATCTCCTGGAATTGATCCTTAATTTCCCTGTAGAATTTGTCTCTCATCCCTTGAAATTGATCTCTGATCTCTTTCCTTATTTCCTCTCTCAACTCTTTGATTGCATTACTAATCATAATGCTCATACAATGTCTTTGGTTTTCAGCTAGGGCCCCAACTATGGGGTCCTTGGGTGGTGAGTACTGGGGAGGGGAGTTATTTCCCCTTTTCCTCATTTTCTGAGTCAGAGAGCTTGTCTTTTACTTCAGCCTTGTTACTCTTGTTGGAGTAGTTGAGCTTCTTATGGCTTTGCTTCATTGTGAAGGGGAGCTATTTGGTCAATATAGACCTAAAGATGCCAGATGGTTCTGCAAGAATTTGAGAGGCTGTAGGTGCAAATTCTAGTTCATTTCAACTAAAGCAGATGAGATGATGATTAGCACCAATAGTGGCAGCTTTCTTTGAGAGAATTCTCACTGTGTATTATGATAGCAAGCAAGTATCCATTTTGAAGCGTGTCTATTTCTTCAGGTAGTAGGGTCTCTCTGATATTGGGGAGAAGGAATGACTAGGAAGTCAAGGAGGTGAATTGGGGAGGTATAAAACCACACCTGCTTTAGAGTATAGGGGAACTAGGGATTAGGGGGGAGTAGGTTACTCTATTAGGACTAAGGAAAACATGGAACTGGGGTGCGGGTAGGGTAAAGACTTGAGGAGAGAATGAGAGAAAGATGCTTATATTTAGGGATTACCAGAGTACATGGAGGAAGAGGTTAGCAGTAGGGTTCAATAAGACCTAAAGAAAGAAAGAGCCAATCACTAATACATACACACAGATAAATATTTACATCCACCAACATCAAATTTAGTATTATTTGTAAAGCAAGAAAGGAGCAGAGGAAGAAAAAAAACTCAAAAACCCATAGTAATGTTAAAAATTTTAAAGTATTATATTCCAGCTGGATTTCCACTAAAAAAAAAAAACAAACAATAAAAAAATGAAGAAATGAAAAAAAAAAAAACCCCACAAAACTAGCTGGTAAAATTCTGAGTTTTTCTGGCCCTTAGGTCAGCAAGTAAGTACCATGGGGTGGTGCGTTCAAATCTGACATCAAGCTGGGGATTCTCCGGAGTTGAGCTTGTTAGGGGAGAAGCAGCTTAGTTGAGTCTGGTGGCCTGGTTTTTCTTAGAGGATCTCTTTAAAATTTTTTGAGGTATTCAGCTCTCCCTGGGTTGTAATCCTGAGATGGTTGCTTTCTGCCTATCCACACTCTAGAAATCTCTTGAACCTGGAGTTCAGAAATTGTAGACCATTGAGTTGATCCTATTGTAGATGTGTGGGTCTCTGACTGATCCAAGGAGAGTGGCTAGCCTGAGACTCACTTCCTCAGGATCACTGCTGACCCACTCTGCGTGTCTTGAGATCTTCAGAAGTCTCAAGAGCTGCTCTGTGGGGTTGACTAAAGCCCGTGAAAGATAGTCCAGATCATGCCAGTGCTTATGTGATTCTCAGTTGCAAGCACTAGGAGGCGCCCTCCTAGAGAGGTCCAGGCCTACTCAGCCTTGGCTATGCAAGGAGCTCAGATGTTAAAGGGAAGCCCGTGCTGCTCCATAAGTTCAAAACTTCCTGAGGCAGATATCAAGCAGAGGCTGAAGCAGAGGATCCCCTTTAGAGGGCTGTGCCCTGCAGGAGCAAGTTCTGTTCACAGGCTCTTCCTACTTGGGTGAGTAGCGGGGCGGGCCGATGGGCAGAAGGTCACCAACAGAGAGGTTTGCGAGCTGGAGAGGTGACTCACAGTTCCGTACAGCCCTCCAGGTAGATGTGCAGTTGGGGGGGGGGTAACTTCTGCTTCTGATCATGGGGACTGAGGCCCCGTATTGCTGTTGAGCGACCCACCCCATTCTCTCACGCTGGTGTGAGCACTTACGTTAAAGGACTTTAAAATCAGCACTTGTAAAACAAAGGCATCGGTGGAAAGTTATTGTCCCCGGTGATTGGCTGAAACCTCTCTTTCCCAAACTCCATGGTCAGTGACCAGAAGTGTAGCAGGAACTCCCCGTATCACACAGACCCTTTGGGAAAGGGCCTAATCTCAGGGCAATCGATTCTGATTTTCTGGTCTCAAGGTCTGAGGGCTCAGGAAGTTTTGTTTTGTTTTTTTTTTTTTTTGCTGAGCAACCCACCCCGCCTTCTGGGAAACGTCACAGTGGTGCCCCTCTGCACAAACAGCTAAAAGTTCGCTAATGTGAGCAATTAATTCCCAGCGCTTTATGCAAGATTAGGTAAATTAAGAGCAGTCAGATGAGGGAGTGCGCAGGTGGCCAGGATAGGGTGTTTGGTTAGGAAACTCGCTCCCTCGCTCCCTTTCCTCCCCCAGAGTAGCTCCCCTCCCCCTGGGTGTGGGGCTGAGTGCCGTGGGTTCCACTAAGATCTCCTTTATATTCGTTAATAGGCCACGTTATTCCTTTGGAATTATAAAATTAGTGGGGGATAATATTCCCTTACACTGAGTGCTTTGTCCTACCGTGGGAATCCGGGTACTGTCCTGCAGGGTGAGGTGGTTCTCAGGAGCCTCTGGGAGTCAGTGATGGTGGGATGAATGCCATTTTGAGAACCGCCTTATTTAATTCTTTAAGCTTACATCAGCATGCCTTTTAGCAGGAACAGAAAAAAGGTGAAAGACACATAAGACAGATTTTACTACCTCATTTCCTGACTTTTGTTCAATCAGATTATTTTTGCAGTTGACAGTTAACCAGTTTCACTTCCCTACAGCCTTCAACCTTTTTCTTGAGCATGTATGTTCAAATAGTAATAATAGTAAAACTATTTCTTTTCAGTCTACCTTCAAGATCATTTTCCAAAAATAATGCACTTCTTCAGTCAGTAAGAACACCAATATATCTTATTAGAATATGGAAAGGAAGAGAAGTGAGCAGCATTCTCAGAATTTCAAAGTGATTCAATAGTGATGCCAAAGGCAGGAGTTTATAGTCATCCTGATCCTCTGAGTAAAAAATTTACTAATTTTTAGGCATTTTGATTTCTTATTTCTACTAGATTTGAGAATTTTGTAAGTATATCTAGCTGTAAGTAACTGATGTCCAAACACTAAATGTTGAGAAGGTTTTGACTTCATGCATAAATAAGGCGTCTGGCTGTACGCTGTGCAGTCTTCTCAACTCTTACCCATAATAAGCCAGTGAACACAATGCTATTATATTAGTTTTAACAATCATTACAAAAGCCTCCATCTTTAAGTATTCAACATATTATTGAAATAGTAAACATTAGTTCTACTTCTTCCTTTTTTGGCTGTGAAATGTACCACCAGTGCAGAAGGGTCTAAAATCTGTATGTGGAAGTGTTAAAATTAGCCATAAATATTAAATACAGGAACTCAATTTGTGTATGTGACAACAATGAAATAAATCCTCTAGTTGTATTTTCTCTCCCTGTATAACACCACATTTGAATTTTATTTTTTTCCACAAAACAAAACAAATAAATTAGGAGCTATAACTGAAAAAAATACATATCATAGCTAAAAATGCATAATTTGGTGGCCTGGAAGTGTTTAGAAGTCATTTCCTCAATAGATGCTTAAGTATCTACTAAAAATGCCACCAGAGTAGTGGAAAGTCGGCTTCACTTATTGTTCCACTTCTTCAGAACAGAAGTGGAATTTGCTAATATAAGCTTTTATTTCCTGTAAGTGGCAACATTGCTAGCAATTAAGAACAACAAATGGCCAACAGAAGGGGGAAAAGGCAAAGAAGAATGCTTGTTATTTTGAGAATTTCACTGGAGAATGTTCTCACGTCAGGGGAGTAAACTCCGCCACCCAGGCAGGGGAGCTCCATTGCTTCCCAAGCACCCAGCACTGCTGAAGAATTATGGAAACTCCTCTCACCAGTCATTTTCACTATTATCAGTGAAGTGACAGGGGTGGGTTTCAGAGCATGACAGGTGAGATGTAGGCAAACCAATGTTATTTGGAGCCCAGGTTTTATTAGGATTTAGGATTTCTCTTAAAAAGGACAAAGTCTCTTTATGGAACATGAAAGCATTTTCTTTCTATTTTATGTTCTATAGAAGGCTTTCCCATTTGGTTGGTTTAGGAAAACAAAAGCTTGAAATTGTTCATTTTTTAGCTTACTTTTTATGGGGCTAGGAGTGGTTTTACTACTGACAATCCTGGTTATTAGATATAACAAATTCCTTTCTAATGTTAAATGAAATATTGTTCAAAACTCAATAAATCATTACTGAGCCATGAAAAGGTCACTGTTGGTCCTTGGAACAAGCCCTATGTTTTGAGCCATTATATAACGTAAGTCTGGTAGAGAGACTATAATACCATAGCACAGTTAAGATTTTTAATCTGAGTTGTAATTCAGAATATTTCCTACTCATACCTTTAACAAAAGGTATTATTTCTGAACTTGAGATTTAAATTTCATTACTGGTTGCCTTGGCTACCTGGGAATTTTCATGCCCTGTTCCAGTAGGCTTTGGAGGACTTGAGATATTCTGTGAGACCAAAGCTTCTCCACACAATTAAGCTTCCTCTCATTTTCTTGCTGGCTCACAACCTCACTTCCTTACATGACAGTGACAGACCTTTCTGCAGGTAAGAAAGTATCCAGTTCAACTGGTGCTCCACTGAGCAGAGTTTTCTTCAAACCTCCCCCGTCTTTTCACAATGAAATAAGTTTCTCAATGAAACACTTATCACTGCTGTTTCAAAGATCTGAGAACAAAGAGTACTCAGTACACTAAAGTCTTTTCCTGGAAAAACCATCCCATTTCTCTTCCAGATACATACATAAAATGAAATGACACCACTTTAGAATTGCAGCTACTTGCAGTGCTATCAGCCAAGTGAAAGATCAGGGAAATAATGGAGAAAAAAGAGGAGCTAACCAGTACACCAAAAATAATATTAATTAAATATTGAGGTTGTTAATTTAGGATAAGGAAAGCGCAATGGATGAATTAAAGAAGGAAAGGATAGAGTGTTGTTGGAAGCAGAGAGAGGGAATACTCTGACCCAAGGCTGCTGGAATGCCTTATGTCAGCCATTTGCTTTTGAAAAGTTGACAAGTAACACATGCCAAAGACTGGAGATGGAATTATAGCCTTAATTTATGTATGTTTTCAAAGTCCATCGTGTTTAAAGCAATACGAGGCACTGAAACCTGCTGGGAGAATGGCAAGGCTGCAAAGCCATTAGCATCTACCATTTAAAGCTGTTAAAAGACAGCACCCCAGTCACAGCTGAGAGAGCTGCTGACACACTGAGGAAGGGCCACAGCCAGCAAAACCCCCACGGGAGCTCAGGAGACTGCAGGGCTGCAAAGCAATCAGCCACTGCCTCTGAGGCCCATGTATTTTTAAAAGCTAGTTTACCCTAGACTTCGTTTCCAATCCAATTACCACCAAAGCCACTGGTAGCAATTAACACTTAGTAGGCATGCAAAAATACCCTTGATTACAATTAGGTCTTACAGAGCAGTTTAAATAATAAGTTGTACATATTCCAGTGAAGTTAACAACTAAGCTGTGTGAGGCCAGCAATTGGATTCTGAGGTGAAACGGGTGTGGAACCTGTGCTTACAACAGGGTGGCTCACTAAGAGCAATGCCCCAGAGCCACAGTGCCGTGAGTACCAGACGCTGAGAGAAAACGAACTTGCTCAGACATATATTTTACATTCATGGATAAACCCTAAGAATAGGAATGTGAAATTTCCAAGTGGCATTTGAATTTTAATTAGCTCTCAATTAACAGCTTATGGCAATATTCCTAACACTGGCATTTGAGACTGAGACTCAAAGTGAATAAAAAGAAGTAAAGGCTAAGTATGAACTAGTGTTACCCTGTCTGTCTTTTCTCTATGATGTGAATTCAGACCAAAAGGATGAAATAATACACAAGCCACAGAACCTAAAGTGTGGAGAACCACAATTTTAGTTTTTATCAATTTCATTTTGACTTGTTTCATTTAGGCTGGTGGGAGTCTTTAAAGCTTAAAAGAGATTAAGTACTTTTGATTTAGTATTTGATCATTGCTCATTTTTCCCTTTCTTAATTACAACACTGAAAATTGTTTAAGCTTACAGTGCATTTTGCCATTAAAAAGAAGTCTACAACAACAATAGACTCACTTAATTTTGAATAGTAGAAAATACAGCTTACAGAGCCTAACAGTACATCTGTTAGATCATTTTTTTGAATATGGCAACATGTGAGAAAATATTTGGAAGACTGTGGCAAAATAGCTGTGAGAGTATTTTTAATTTTCATTAAAATAAAACATATCTCTTTATCTACAATTCACTTTAATTAATTACATTTTCAAAAATCTACTTTGAGAATTCTGTGATATAGAGCAGGTTTCCAGATTTTTCATTTGCATGTGAAGGAATATTTTCTCCTTCTATGAAAAAAACAATGGGAATCTGGTAATGATACATGTGTTGTCTCAGTGGAACTATCAATTCTAAATGAAAAAGACAACAAATATGTCTAAATCCCTGAACAAGTGTTCCAGGAAAGGAAAAACTCAACATTGATATAAAACAGACTTAAGGAATTTGTTATGAGATATGCAAACTATAAGAAGAAATGAAGTTTCAAAACAATGCTGGTACCACCCAATGCCCTCTTTCTTACTCCCAGAAACTTAGGAATGAGGCCCTAAAGTCTGGGAACAGTCACTGGAGGAAGAAAGAGAAGGTTACTAAGAGTAGTATTCATTGCTAGTGAAGGTGAGGAGCCACTCTGCACACTTCAGAGATATTGGATCCTGAAAATGAAAGTGGTGACAAATGATATCATTTTGGGAGGAGGAGGACTTGGAGATCCAAGAGGTGGCAGAATAGTTGTCTTGGTAACAGCAGATTATGTTTGATGTCTGATTTTGCTCCTGTTAGCCATAGTCATTGAAAGACACAGCCTTTCTGTGAAAAAAAGCAAGGAGCCATAAAATATTGTCACCAGGAGAAAAGAATGGACTTCAGCCAAATGGCAATGAAAGCAATATCAGGATATTAGCAAGGAGGAAAGAATCCAGGGCATCAAGATATTTGGAGCTCCAACAAGCTCCTGAAACCAATATCACCATGATGGCTTCTCAACCTCTGTTGGCTCTAAGCCAGCTTATCCAGGAGAAATGATTAAGGATGTTTTCCATTTTGTACAAAGCGAATGTCACAGTGCATTTTATCTTTTACCTATAAAATATTTAATGTTTGTACTTGTACCAGCTTCAGGAATAATGTTATTGTATCAGCTAATCTATAACATATGTATCTACAATTTGTAGTTCCATATCTTCCATGTACCTTGGTTCATGCCATTAACAGACATATGGAGGCATATGTCCATATGAACTTTGGGGAATGCCTTCTATGCAATTGGATAATAGGTTCCCAAAGCACAAAATTGTTTATTTTGTTGGACTCCACCTATTGTTTATGAGAAGATCAGAATGAATCCATTTATTTCCCATTTCACTGTGGTTAGGGTGTTACAATCTTTTAAAAATGGTGAACTGACCAGTGTTTTGACCTTTGGAAAGTAGAGTTTTGCCTGGAATTACTTCCAAATGCCAGGTCTTATCATTAGATATGGGCTATCTTCCCCCAATGATGAAGTTCATAATGATGGTAGACGAGATGGCCATGGCATGAAAGTAGTGTTTGTGTCATAAAAAAAGAGCATTTCCTACTACGAACCTCACAGTTGCATGTGAATGCATTCAGAAATAATCAAGTGAGGAGAAAGACACCGATGTTCCCTCCTTTTCTCTACAAGTGAAAAGGAAGAGATTTTAACAGGGATCACCAGTCAAAAACCCAAGACTTTTCTATGGTAACACAATATCCTATCCACTCCAACAATAACTTATTCTATAATTACAAAGAGTAAATGAACATAACTACAACACCAAGGGTACAATGAAATTTTTTTCCTGGAGAAAAAAAACATATCCTGCTATATATATCCTGTTATATATAGTGACACTTAGGTTGTCATGAGATTTGAGACAGATTAGAGTGATATTGGTCAGGGTTTGAAGAAGGATATATCTATGTATAATACATATTTTTAAAAGAATATACTAAATCTTAGCTTATTCTTTGAAGGACTAAAAATTGTAGTTTCAAAAGGAAAGAAATGACTTCTAAGAATGTCATAAGCCATAGTACTTGTCATATTGAATTAATGTGAACATTAGGCTTATAATTCAAATACAATTTTATACTTGTTAAAAAGGACTGGAAGTTTAAGAACAACATTTCATGTTTTTTCCAGATATTTTATGACTGCTTACCTTTGAGGTTTCTAAAGCAGGAATGTGATTATAATTTCAGGTATAACTGTCTCTCCCCATGAACCCCAAAACAAGTCCATCCTTTATTTCTAGTAGTATTAAAAGATCTACCATTTGGAAAGATAGTTTTCTTAACCCAAATTTCACAAAAGACCACTGTGATTATCAGTAGGATTGCATAGCTCTGTCTCCTTGAAGATAAGCATGGCCATTTGACTTTGAAAATGAAAAGTGAGTAGAAGGGATGTCTTTAACACCTACCACACAATTCTCCATGTCCTCTCTCCTGTTGCTGCAATCAGTGATAATCCAGATGCTTATTAACTTGCATTTCTGAGTAAAAAACACCTGAAGCAGAGCCCACAGCTGACCCATGATGGAACATAGCACAAATGAGCAATAAACCTGTTGCATTACAACCACCAACAATGAGGTTTTTTGTTTGTTTGTTTTTTGGGTTTTTTTGCTACTAATAACTAAACTTCTCCTAATCAGTATAATTAGTTAATTTCTCTGTATTAGTGCACTTATTAGGCAACACAGTCATACTTTCAAACAAATCTGGGCTTAAATCCTGGGTCTGTTACCTTTTAACTGACTGACACTGGCAAAATTCTCCTAACTTCTATTCACTTACCTAGGAAGTGGGAATTCTGGTAGCTCCTTCATGAGGTGGTTGCATGGATCTCACTGCAGAGGTATAAGGACTGGACATAGTCCTCAGCACATCAAATTGAACTATATACTATGTAGTAGCTTTTATTATAATTATCTCCTAGAGAAGGTTATTGTTTAAGCTATTTCAGGTTACATATGATGACATCAAGCTCTACTCGAAGCCAGACTTTTAGTTAATGTGTCTACTAATGTAACCCCATGCATACTATGAATGTTGTAAAGCTACAGATTTAGGCCAAATTATAATAGCAATTTTTATGAATCCATTTGAGCATCCTGAGCTTAGTAATTTTGATAAATGGCTCCCTCAAAAACTTGGCTTTAGTAGTGACTGAAAGTGGTGTAGAGAGCTGAGTTTAAAGCTGAGTAATTGTACGACAAAGTTCCTCTTGCAAAGCTCTGAACAAAAGGGACTTAAAACACTGTTTTAAATATAGGTCCTTTCACTGACAGTACAAATTTTTTTCTCTTTATTTATTTAAACATTAAATCCAACTTCCAGAAATTTTATTCTTTTTTTTTAATGACTTTTTTTTAAAGAGAGAGGGATAGTGAGAGAGAGAGAGAGAGAGAGAGAGAGAGAGAATCAATTTTTATTTAATTTTTCATGTGGCTTTGTTGCTCTGACATTTGGTTGTGTATGTGGTGCTGGGGTTTGAACCCATGTACTCGTGCATGTGGGGCAAGCACCGTAACTGCTGAGCCACCAATCCAGCCACTGGAATTTTTTTAAAATTTTTATTCAATAAACATGATCTTACAACAGGAGGGGTTCATTATCATACAATTAAGAACAAAAGTGTAATGACAGAACAAGTCAATATTGGTGTCAGACCATGGTTTCCCACTTTGGGTTCCCCAAGGTTCCATGTTTCACTTTACTTAAGACCCAAGTTAATTGGACTTCTTGTGGAAGTCAGAGGTTCCCCTCAGGTTAGATTCCCCCATACTACCTCCCTCTGGTCACCTTTATGTCCTTCCTATTCCCTTCCCCCCTCCCTAATCCCTTCCCTATGTCCCCCAGGAACCTAAGCACAGTTCCTCATGATCATGTAAGAATTCATACATGCTGAGGTAATTGTCAGGTTAGCCATCCAACGTACTAATTCTGCTTATATTCTAGCATCCACAAGTGAGAGAAAACATTCAGCCCTTGAGTCTCTGAGTTGGGGATACTTCACTTAGCAAAATTCTTTCCATCTCCATCCACTTGGCTGCAAATGTCATGATATCGTTTTCTCTAATAGCCGAGTGTATTCCATTGTATATATGTACCAAAGTTTTTGGAGCCACTCATCAAGTGAGGGGCTTCTGGGTTGGTTCCATAGTCTAGCTATAGTAAATTGAGCTGCTGTAAACATTGTTGAAGCTGTATCTCTATAGTAATCCGATTCTAGCTCTTCTGGAAAGATACCTAGGAGTGGGATAGCTGGGTCAAAAGGTGTTTCTAGTCCTAATTTTTTGAGGAGTCTCCACACTGCTTTCCAGAGTGGCTGACCCAGTTTGCAGTCCCACCAGCAATGTAACAGTGTTCCTCTTTTCCCACAGCCCCTCCAGCACCTGTCATTGTTTGTATTCTTCATTTTTGCCACTCTGACCGGAGTGAGGTGAAATCTCAGCGAAGTTTTGACTTGCATTTCTCTTATTGCTAGTAATGTAGAGCATTTTCTCATGTTTATGTGCTTTTTAGACTTCCTCCATTGAGAAGCTTCTTTTTAGTTCCATAGCCCATTTATTAATTGGGTTATTAGTGGTTTTGTTATTTAATTGTTTGAGTTCTTTGTATATTCTGGATATTAGCCCTCTGTCCGAAGTGTAGCAGGCAAAAATTTTCTCCCATTCTGTAAGTTCTCTCTTGAGACTCTTGACTAAAGCCTTAGCTGTGCAAAAGCTTTTTAGTTTAATTGCAGCCCATGCATTTATTCTTGATTTACCGCTTGTGCCATGGGAGTCCTGTTAAGGAAGGCAGTGCCAACTCCTAGTCATGTAATGTCGATCCTACTTCTTTTTCAAGCAATTGTGGGGTTGCTGGTTTAAAATCCAGATCCTTGAACCATTTTGATTTAATTTTTGTGTGGTGAAATGTAACGATCCAATGTCAGTTGTCTACATATGGCTATCCAATTTGTCTAACATCATTTGTTGAACAGGCTATCATTCTTCCACACTAAGCTTTTGCCCCCTTTATCAAATATCAGATAGTTAAAGATATAAGGGTTCCTATATCAAATATCAGAGAGTTAAAGATATAAGGGTTCCTATCAGAATCCTCTATTCTATTCCATTGGTCTTCCATTCTGTTTTGGTACCAATACCATGCTGTTTTTGTCACTACAGGCTTGTAGTATAATTTCAGGTCAGGAATTGAGATGCCTCCTGCTTCCTTCTTCTTGCTCAGTAATGCTTTGTCTATTCTGGGTCTTCTGTTATTCCATACAAATTTGAGTATTGCTTTTTCTATATCCATGAAGAATGACATTGGTATCTTGATAGGGATTGAATTAAATCTGTATAGAGCTTTGGGTAAAATGGCCATTTTGATGATATTGATTCTACCTAACCATGAACATAGAATGTTTTTCCATCTACTCAGATCTTCTATACTTTCTTTTTTTAAAGTTTGATAATTTTCATTATATAGGTCCTTAATATCCTTTGTGAGATTTATGCCCAAGTATTTTATTTTTTTGGAGGAGATGGTGAAAGGGACAGACTTCCTAATTTCTTCTTCAGCATCCTTATTGCTGGAGTATAAGAAAGCTAATGATTTATTGGTGTTAATCTTATAACCAGCCACTTTGCTGAAGTCATTTGTAAGCTTCAGAAGTCTCCTGGTTGAGCTTATAGGGTCTTCTAGATAGAGGATCATGTCATCTGCAAATAGAGACAACTTAACTTCTTTTCCTATTCAAATTCCTTTGATTTCCTTCTCTTGTCTGACGGCTCTGGCAAGAGTTTCAAGGACTATATTGAATAATAGTGGTGAATGTGGACAGCCTTGTCTCCTTCCTGAATTAAGGGGAAATGCTTTCATTCTTACGCCATTGAGTATAATGTTTGCTATGGGTCTGTTGTAAATGGATCTTACATAGTTAAAATATCTTCCCTTGATCCCTATCCTCTCCAGGGTTTTCAGCATAAAAGGATGCTGAATTTTATCAATGGCCTTTTCTGTGTCAATTGAGATGATTATATGATTTTATTTTTAATTCTATTTAAGTGGTGAATTACATTTATTGATTTGCAAATGTTGAACAAGCCCTGTTTTCCAGGAATGAAGCCCACTTGATCATGATGTATTATCTTTTTAATACACTTTTGGATCCAATTAGGTTGAATTTTACTAAGGATTTTTGCATCTATGTTCATCAGGGAAATTGGTCTATAGTTTTCTTTTCTTGAGAAGTCTTAGTTAGATTTTGGTATGAGAGTTATATTTGCTTCATAAAAAATGTTTGGTAGTGCTCCTACCCTGTCAATTTCATCAAAAATTTTGTAGAGGATCAGTGATAATTCTTATGAGAACATTTGGTAGAATTCTGCCATGAATCCATCAGGTCCAGGACTTTTCTTTTTTGGAAGGGCTTTGATTGCTGCTTCAATTTGAGAACCTGAGATAGGTTGGTTTAGATTTTCAATGTCTTCCAGTGTTAATCTGGGGGTATCGAACGTGGCTAAGTATCTTTCCATATCTTCCAGATTATCAAATGTGGCAGAGTATACATGTTCAAAATAAGATCTGATAATCTCTTGGATTTTGGTTGAGTCTGTGTTGATATCTCCATTTTCATCTTTGATTTTATTGATTTGCTTCATTCCAATCTTCTTTTTGGTGAGGTTGGCAAGGGGTCTGTCAACCTTATTTATTTTTTCAAAGAACCAACTCTTTGTTTTATTGATACTTGGTATTGTTTTTTTGTTATTGTTGTTCTCAATTTCATTGATTTCAGCTCTGATTTTAGTTATTTCCTGTCCTCTGTTAGCTTTGGGATTGGATTGTTCCTCTTTTTGTAGGAGTTTGAGTTGGAGCATAAGACTATTTATGTGGGCTCTTTCCAGATTTTTGATGTATGCATTCAGCACTATAAATTTACCTCTTAAGTATGTTTTCATACTATCCCAAAGGCTTTGATATGTCATTTCATCATTCTCATTCATTTACAAGAATTTCTTGATTTCTGATCTCATTTGGTCTTTTATCTATTCTTTGTTTAAAAGGGTATTATTCAATTTCCAAATATTAGAGTAGCTTCTGTTGTTTTTTGATTGTTGTTGATTGCTAAGACCATGGCATTGTGATCTGACAGGATACGAGACTATATCCACTTTCTTGAATTTGTTAAGGTTAACTCTGTGGACTAGAATGTGGTGTATTTTTGAGAAGGATCTGTGAGCTGCTAAGAAGGTATTTTGAGCCAATTTAGGATATAATATTCTGTAGATGTCTGTTAAGCCCAATTGATTAATAGAGTTTTTCATATTGGAGATACCTTTGTTGATTTTTTGTTTTGATGATCTGTCCAATGTTGATAATGGTGTATTGAAGTCCTCCAGTATTATTATGTTAAGATCTATGAGGGGTTTAATGTCCTTGAGTATTTTTTCCATGTATTTGGGGGCATGTTAATTATCATTAAGTCTTCTTGGTGAATTGTGCCTTTTAGTATGATGTAGTGTCGATCTTTGTCCTTTCTAAGTAGTTTTGGATCAAAGTTAACTTTATCAGATATTAGGATCGCCACCCCAGCTTGCTTTTTTGGGCCACAGGCCTGGTAAACATTTTGCCAACCTTTCACCTTCAGTCTGTGTCTATTTTTGAGTGTGAGGTGTGTCTCTTACAGACAACATATTGTTGGATTTTGTTTTTTAATCCAGGAAGCTAATCTGTGTCTTTTAATTGGGGCATTGAGACCATTCACATTCAGAGTTAGGATAGATATGGGAATATGAGTCCCAGACTTTGTATTTGTTGCTGTGTTTTGCACCATCTTGGGTTTCTATTGGAGTGTATTATGATTGTAGACACTCTGTTGTTTAGGGTTTTAGAAAATTATTAGTGTGTTCTTCTCAATGCACAATGGCCTTGAGAATATTCTGTAATGCAGGGTTTGTGTTCATGTGTCTTGCTAACTTGAATTTATCATTGAAGTATTTAATTTCTCCGTCACATTTAAAGCTGAGTTTTGCAGGGTATATTAACTTTGGCTGGAAATTGTTCTCCTTCAGGACTTGAAAAATATTCTTCCGAGCTCTTCTGGTCTTCATCATCTGGTCTGAAAAATCCATACTGATTCTGATTGGTCTGCCTCTGAATGTGACTTGGGCCTTCTCCCTTGCTGCTTTTAGAATTCTTTTTTTCAGTTTCTCGTTAATCATTTTATATATGATATGTCTTAGTGAATTTCTCATTTGGTTAGGTCTGTTTGGTGTTCTAAAGGCATCTTGGATATGGTAATCTGGATCGATCCTGATGAGGAAAGTTTTTCCTGATTATTTCATTCAATATGTTCTTAATGCCTCCTGTTTGTTGTTCTATGTTTTCTTCCAGTCCAAATACTCTTAGGTTGTTTCTTCTCATCTCATCAAATATTACTTGGAAATTCTGGTCATGTACAATAAGTTTCTTTTCTTGTCTGCCCTCCTTGAACTCGACATTGCTCAACCTGTCTTCATTATTTGATGTTCGTTCTTCAAGGGCCGATGTTCTATTTTCCATTGAGTTTACTCTGGTGTTAGTATCTTCTAGTGAGGATTTTATTTGGTTGACAGTATTTTTCAATTCTGATAGTTCTGCTACATCTCTCTTCAGGTTGTATAACTCTTTATAAATATGATCTTTCATTTCATGGAATTGTTCCCTTATTTCCTTTTGAAAGTTGTCTTTCATCACCTGAAACTGCTCTCTGATTTCATTCCTTAATTCTTTCAACTCCTTGATTGAGCTACTGATCATAGTGTTGATATATACTTCTTAGTTTTCATCCAGGACCCCTGCCATGGAGTCCTTGGATGGGGAGCTGTGAGGGTAAGGATGGGAGTAATTATCCCCTTTCCTCATTTTCAGATACAGGGGATGTAGCTTGAAGACCTACTATATTAGTTACTGTTGTAATGGTTATTGGAGCTTCTTGTGCCTGTGCTTTGTTGGGCTAGGGTGCTACTTGGGAAGCACAGCTCACCAGCTTCCAATCCAGTCAATGAAGAAATGTGAGCCTATAGGTACATATACTGAACAGTTTCAGCTAAAACAGAAATAATTATGATTAGCACGTTTAGAAGCAGTTTTCTTCCATGAAAGCTGTCACAATATGTTAAGATAACCAGCAAATACCCATTTTGAAGAATGATCTTCACTTCAGTTGGCAGGGATTAAGAAGTTGGGGGGAAGTACAACATAGAAATCCAAGGAAGTGGGGTAGGGAGGTAGTGTGAAGCTCCTGAGTTAGGATAAAGAACTAGAAGGTGTTAACATGTATACAGCAATTCAATTAGGAGTAAGGAAAAGATAAAAATGGGATGGGAGTAAGTTAAAGGCTTTGAGTGAAGAAAAGAGAGAACAGGATAAAGTTTAGGAATTGAGAGAGTAAGGGGCAAAGAGGTTAATTTGAAGAGAAAAAGAACAAGAAAGAAAAAGAAAAAATATAAAATATATGGGTTGGGGAATTAGCTCAGTGGTAGAGTGCTTGCCTAGCACATGCAAGGCCCCGAGTTTGGTCCTCAGCCCTGAAAAAAGAAAAGAAAAAAAAAAAAAAAAAGAATAAGAAGGAAAAAAGGAAAGAAAGACCAGGCTCTAGGGAAAGGAACCAGGAATAGAAGTGGTAAAATATAGGAGGG
>PVKS010015662.1:0-45666 GCA_004027875.1 Aplodontia rufa | reverse complement strand
AAACTGTGGTACATTTATACCATGGAATATTACACAGCAATTAGAAACAATGACATTGCAGCCTTCGAGGGTAAATGGATGGTTATGGAAGAGATCATGATGAGTAAAATCAGCTTAACCCAGAGATCTAAGGGTCGATTGTCTCCACTCATCTGTGGAGGTGG
This sequence comes from Aplodontia rufa, assembly GCA_004027875.1. Lineage (NCBI taxonomy): Eukaryota > Metazoa > Chordata > Mammalia > Rodentia > Aplodontiidae > Aplodontia > Aplodontia rufa. The sequence continues at coordinate 45,502 of PVKS010015662.1, read as the reverse complement.
GGACTAGATCCTGGACAATGAGAAAGTTGGTCTAGTAGCAAGAGTTAAATCCAGATAAGATGTAATGCTTTACAATCTAATACTTTTTTAGCGTTATAATGGGAAGGGGAAGGGAGGGATAAGGGAGGGTAATTGCGGGGGCACTCCTGGGGACAGTTGCAATATCCAGAATATATACACATTTTATACACATTTTATATTATTTTGTTAAAATCTTGTAAGGTTGCTCATAAATTAAAAAAATAAAAATAAAAAAAGATAAAAAAAACAAAAACAAAAACAAATGAGCACAGGGAGGCTTTCAGGCGGATGGAAATGCTTGAAAATTATAGTGATTCAAGAAATTACTAAATTTACTAAAAATCATGGAACTGCACACTTACAGTGGCAGAATTATGCAGTATGTAAATTATCCCCACAGAAAACTGTTAAAGGAAAATAAACTCAAGCTTGTAGCAAGGATCAGTCAGGATGAGCCCAGTAAATCCTTTCCATCAGAAAAGAACGGTACAAGTAGAGACTGGTGATGCGGTTTTCTCACAGAAGCTTAGTGACAGCAAGGGAGGGGCAGAGATGCCTGACTAGGAGAACACTGTGAGTGGCTGTGGTCCAGAGCTAAACCAGAGACGTGAAGATGACCAACACTGCCAAATGAGCCACGAGCCTGGCTACGAGGCCACGGTGATTTGAGGGTCCTTTGCAACGAGTGCCAAATGTGGTTTCAGAATTGCTATGGAATAGTGACCATGACATCCCCTGCTTCCCCTTTCTGAATGGAAGTATCTGTTACAGTTATCCTATCCCTGATCAATCACTGAACGTTGAGTTTTTAGGCGATTTTGTGTTGTTTTGGTTTAGTTTGCAAGTCTCTGGAGGGAGAAGAGTCACATCATGACTCAGAACAGAGGTGATCACAAGATCCAGGACTCGGAGCCTGAGATCTTGAAGACACAGGACTTCGGTATGTCTCCCTTGCAGAAGGATAAATATATTGTGCATACGGGAGAAGGAAAGTGAATTACCAGAGGGGAGAAGACCAGTGTTAGACTCTAATATTGTTGGTAATTTTTGCTCCTTCCCCAGCGGATAAATTGTACTTCCACATCTCTCAGATGTCAGGAGTCACCGTGTGATATATATATATATATATATATTTTTTTTTTTTTTCTGGCTAGTGAAAGTGAGCGAAAGTGACATGTCACTTCCAAGAAGAATCTGAGACCTCGCACATGCTTTTCATGTTCCCTTTTTCTCATGGTTATATGAAGATGATCCAGAAATAGGCGGCTGCAACAGGCTGGGACTGGGAGTGGAGGTGTGATATGAGACGACAGTGAGACCGCAGGGGCAGGGGCATTCAAAGCACATGCTTTCAAAGCAGACCCCCGTGTTGGTGTTTAGGAGCTGCATGACCTTGGCCAAACCATTTGATCCTCTGAGTTGCAGTTTCCTTGCATGGCAACAGGGCTGGGAACCCTTGCAGAGTTGTGAGAGAGTGAAATGAGATGAGAGGTGTTGATGACTCGTTAAATGAGATGAGGACTTGGTCCAGGCCTGGCCCATGGGAACACGCGGAGATAGTGGTGCCACTCTAAGTTTCACTGACTTTGCCTAGGACCTGGCTCTGCCCTGCTCCACCCTTCCTCCTCCAGAAGTCCCTGCCCCTGCGAGGCTCAACCACTCCCACCACCAGGCCCACGTCCCCTGCACGAATTTCCCCTTCCCACCCCTGACACTCCTTCCTTTCTCTGCATTCCTTTAGGACAATCTCAACCAGACAACAGGGGCTAAGCTGAGCCCACATTTTCACCTAACAGTGACTGAGCGAGGGCATCCTGGCATCAGCCAGGGGGACCAGGGCTGGAGGCGGTGCAGTTGGGGTGGAGGAAGATTCACTTTCCTTTGTTGAACAATGAACACAGCATCACTTAGGGTCACACTGCTAGCAAGTGCCAGAGCCAGAATCTCCAACCCAGGCTCTCTCCAGTATCCAGTGCTGCCCTCCTCAAACCAGAGAGACGGGTGCCCCAAGACAGAGGTTCAAATGAGGACGTCATCTAGAGGTTCCCCTGCTCTCGCCACCATTCCATAGACAGCAGTGGGGGCTGCAGGGAGGCTGAGTGATTTGTTGAAGGCAGTACAGTAGGTCTGTTACACTTGGGTCTCAACTAGCAGTGTCCGCATGCATTGGGGAGCTATGGGAGAAAACTCCTACCCTGAAGGGGAAGGAACTGTCCCAAGCCAGCACCCCAACTCCTGACACAGTGTGCTCTTCACCACCTGTCACCTCCAGGCTTTACTCCCCACTCTCCATCCCATCCTATTTAACATGTCTTCATGGAAAAAGAAGAAGAAGAAGACCCCGATGAGGAAAGTTTCAAAGGCTGCCGATAATTCAGCGAATGGCCTGGGTGTAAGTGGGGAGGGTGACCCTCCTGGCTACTTTTGTCTTCCTTGCGAAATTCCATCTTTGGGAGGGGAACTAGGGTTAGACTGCTGCAGAAAAGAAACCAGAAATCTGACCCAAACCTAACTGACTTCCTAGAAAACCTAACAGAATAAATTGAAAAGTGGTCCCAAATTAAGAAGCTATTGTAACAAAACATAAGAAAAATGATATATCAGCAGTAACACACCACACTGCTGTACAAGAGCAACTTCCTGCACCTCTCTCAGGGGTTCTATACCTGAGCTCTTCAGCAACCACTAACCACACGGGGTCACTGGGCACTTGAACTTAACGCAATGGAGAAACTAAAATTTTAGTTTTATTTTGCTTTAATTAATTCAAATTTAAATTGCCACCTGTGACTAATGGCTATATTATAAACCCAATGCAATATAATTTAATATAAACTATTATGTATAATACATTTTAAAGTTAAAGAATTCTACTTAAAATAGCAAATATCATATATCTACAAGTGACTTTGATAAGCAAATTGTGGTACTATATCAAAAAATATACAATCCTTCTAAAGAGTGATTGGTATAAAAAGAGATATAACATTATATATGTGTGTGTACATCTATGTAAATGTAAAATGTATATACATACATAGATGTGTGTATGTGTGTATACATATGTGTGTGTGTGTGTATACATATATATATAATTATTTATTTTATCTTTTTTTGAGATGGGGTCTCACAAAGTTGCCCAGGCTGGTTTTAAATCTGTGATCCTCCTGTGCTGGCCTCTCAAGTAGTAGCTGGGATTCCAGGTGTACACTATCACACCTGGCTTCCTACTAGATTCTTGAATAAGGAAGACTTAGTAAAAATGCAAAATGCTTTTCAAATTAATAGTTAGGTTTAATAGACTTTAATCAAAACCATAGTGATTTTTAATTAACAACTGATATTAAAGTTCTTCTGCATAGTTAGGTGATAGAAAGAAAAAGAGGACCAAAGGAACACTAGTTTCATCAGACATCAAAATGTGATAAAGTTTCAACAATCTTGCCACGTAGAATAGTCTGGAAGCTGTCTTTAAATTATATAAGAAAACTACGTGACAAATGAGGTCTCACCAATTTGTGGAAAGTAAGAGGTTAATCAATGAATTATGTTCAAACAAATGTGTTAGCTATTAGAGGAAAAAAATCAAGTTGGCTCTGAACTTCATACTGTATACCAAAATTAATTCCAAATATAAAATTAAATTAACAGTTGGCTCCACAATATTTAGAAGCAAATAAGCTTTGTTTATATAGTCAGCCCTCCATATCCATGGGGTCTGCATCTATGGATTCAAATGAACATGGATCAAAAATATTTGGAAAAAATAGTGTCTGTATTGAACACGTACAGATTATTATTCTTATCGTTGTTCCCTAAACAATAGAACATAACAACTACTAACATAACATTGACACTGCACTAGATATGATGAGTAGCTTAGAGACTGTGTATCATAAGCAGGAGGAAGCACACAAGTTTGCATGCAAATACTATGTCCTTTTTATAAGGGACCTGCGCATCCATGGGTTTCAGTCAATATCCAAGGAGAGTCCTGGAACCAACACCCAACACCTACAGCAGAAAAACCATACATTCAACACACACAGCTGCTGAATTCTCACTAAAAGGTACATCATGCCCGTACCAGCCTTCTATGACAAGACCCTCAATCACTTCTTCCATCGCCAACCCCAGGCTACTCAAAGTGTAATCTACAGACCAGCCCCAAGGTCGTGCAGGCAAGAACAGTCAGACAGGAGTTTTGAGTCGGCCAAGGTCTGATTTGCAAATAAGAGCCCTCACACCCCAAGCCAGCACTTCCCGCACTTCCCAAAGTTTCACGTTCTAAGAAGCTTCTAAACGATGCTGTGTTAAACCACTTTCTTTCCTGCACAACTTCTCTGAGCCGTTACAGTTCTAATATCATTGGGGCTGAAGCAGTGTCAGCAGTAAAGTGCTTGCCTGGCATGTGCGAGGACCCATGCTCCAACTCAGCACCATAAATACAACTAAGTGGAGGCAAAACAAAAACCAGATGAAAACATTTTAAAAATTCTAACTAATATCACGATAAGACAACAAAGACTAAAAATGCCATGTTTCCCAACAGGGTTGTCTCTGGAATCTCTTTTTACTGAGATCCCTCTCCTAAAGGACAAATTTTGGAGACTGCTGAGCTACTCAGCAATTCCGCAGGAATTACAGACTTTTAGGACTAGATAGGGCCCAGCAGGTGATCAGGTCCCATCTACCATGTGACATCTGAGTAGTCTCTTTTCAAACACATTCAGTGACAGGGAGCTCACACCCTACCATCACATCCCCTTGGTCTTTGAGTAGCTGTGTCTTTTCCAAATCCAACATTTGTATCTTCTCTTGGAGCAAAGCACCACAGGGACAAAAAGCCACCGTCTTGAGCACCACCATACACAGACTCTGGCCTCCAACCCTCACATGGGCACACTGGGGCAGCACATCACTGGCTCCACTTTTCAGGTGAGGAGAGTGGGCTCAGCCAGCTCAGGCAGCTTGCTCCAGCTGAATTCTGCATTCTAACTCTTAACCGCCATGTGTCTTTGCTGTATATGAAGTCCTCCTAGGTGACCTTGAAAAAGAGGGGCAACAGATTCAGCCTCCAGGCTGGAATCAGGAGAGGACTCACTGAGGGGTGACACTTGAGCAGGAGGATGACAAATGAGCAGAAGCTTGGTGATGGCTAACAGGAGGAAAGGGTGTGCGGGCCAAAGGGACAGCAGGTATATGCAAAGGCCCCGAGGTGACACAGCAAGGCTCTGTCAGGGCTGGAGATGAAGGGGCCAGCAAGGGGGCCAGCTAGAGTGGGGACGCAAAAACATGGACTGCCAAAAATGAAGAGAGCAAGCCGACAAGAGGCTAGAGACACAGAGAGGCTGGGCAGGGGCACAGAAACAGGGAACAAGTGCCAGGGCTGTTTGAATCCCCAGTGTGGAAGGGGCACATGGAGTCCCTCACTTTGGTGTAGCACTTCAGAGTTTGCCATCACTCCCACCCATACATCCTCCTCCCTCTGTCTCCCCCAGCATGGGGCCTGGCACTGACCTTCAGAATATTTTAATGAATGAACGATTAAGGAGTGCTTCCTGCAGCAGTCCTACGGGAAGGTGGGCAAGAATCTTCAGACTGATTTCATGGGGGAAGGGACACTTGGGGAAATTAACCAACAGCCTGCATGGGCACCTATGCGAGAGGTAGGGCCTCAACTCAGACCTTTTGGCTTCAAACTCCAAATCTGAGCTCATCTCACTGTCACACACAGACCCAGTTTCCAGAAATGAGACACAAGGTGGGGCCAGCAAGAAAGGCTCTGTTTGCAGGGAGTTCCTGGTCTGGCAAAGACTGAAAAGTCTGGCAGGTGCTTAGAAGACACAGAGCGTAGGAGGTATGGCCCTGCAGGGTCCTCCACACCCCTCCCCAATGGAGATTCCAAGAGTCTTGGGGCTGCAGGGACCCTGGTAGCATTGAATGGTTCAGGTCCCTGATTGGTGGCTTGCAGAGCTGGGGCAAGGGGGTCTGTAAGCCAGGGAGCAGCCCAGGAAGTCAGAGGGAGACTCCTTCAACTCTGCTACCACCTTCTATGGCTAATTGCATCTTCCCCACGACACAGCTCCCTAGTTCCCAGAGAGTGGCAGGCCCAGGGAAGCCCCTTGACTTTTCCATGCATCCGGGCCACAAGTCCTGCTCTGCACTTCAAAACCAAGGGAGACCTGGACAGTCTCCCATGGAGTCACCACAAGCAAGTACCTCATCTCACTCACCTCACCACCACCAACCAGCGCTTTCCTGATTTTCCAATCTACACTCACAACTTGGGGCTGCCCTAAAGTGAGGCACGCTTCTCAATCTGCTTTCTACTTAGGGTCCTAATCACAGATAGTCCACAGTAGGGCTGCATCTCAGATGGTCTACGTTTCAGAAGGGGCATGATCTACACTTCCATGGTCTACAGTGGAAACTGTACAGGACTTCGGGCAAGTGACTTTTCCATTTGGTGGCATTTTCTTCACCAGTACAGTGAGTCGGCGGAATCAGCTCAGTGTGATTCACAAACCACTAGCATTAGAAGTGTCTATCTAAGAAAGCATTGATATGAAGATCTCCAGACCCCAACTCAGATTTATGAAATCAGAATCTCTGGGGCCATGGCCCAGGAACATGCATTTTAAATGTATGCCTGGCCTCACCCCTGTGGAGACAGTGACACATTCTGAAGTTTAGGAACCAATGCAACCGATGGTCTCTGTGGTCTGCCAGATCCAGCGTTTGATTTCACTCTGATTTCTTTTACAGAAGCATTGGGCATCTGCCTGGGACCCAATAACAAGCCACTTTGGAAGCGAGGAAGGACCTCGAGAATGTTCCACCAGGTAATCACCTAGAGATAAGCCTAAATTATTAGAGCAACTAAATAGGAAGCATGCAGACCATTGGAATTCCTCTCAGGAAAGAGGCGGAGGTGGAGTGCGGGGCCAGAGGAGGGGAGAATTACAGGGAAATCCTACCCAGAGATGCATTTAGTTCACTTCAAGTTTCCAGCAGAGGGATTTAACAGGTTTAAAGCAGTTTTCTGTGAATCTTTGTCAAGGGAGTGTATGTACAAACAAACAGGGAGGGTTTTTTTAGTAAAAAGTTAATCGGCTTAAAGTGTGCAACTAAATAAGCAAAGCTTACATTAAAGTGACTCACAGAGAAAGGACCCCATGGAAGGAAAGTCTAGGAAATACAATATGGCCTCTATGTTCTTTTGTAGTTCCATACTATAAATATTCATGGGACGGTGTTAATGGGGTCCACAGCTCTATGCAACCACAAAAGTTTTTTTGTTTATTCTCAGGACCATGAACTTTGAAACCATGACCCTAAATTTCAGGATTCTGCATTCAGGCGTGATTGCAGAGCAGGAGGGGAGAGGTCTGGGCTTGTGGAGGACAGGGGAGAGGAAACGAGCGAGTGTTAATCATACTGCCTGGATCTTTGGGTTGAGATTAAAGGGTAGGATCTGTTTAGTATGGGAAGCCCCCTGTCTCCAGGGTCCCCAGCTGCTCCTGGGGAAATGGCCTTCTTGAAGGACTGATGGTTTAGTAACTAGAGCATATGGCAGAGAGGAGTGGGAAGTAGTAAATATTTTAATTGGATCAAGTAGATTTGTTGCAAGTTATATGTTGAGAATTAAAAAACTAATTTGAATCAAGGAATTTCTAAGATGGGGAGAATTTAAAAGTCATCTGAGCAATGTCCTTGTTTTCCATATGAAGAAACAGGGGCCCAGGAAGACCACACAACACACTCAAAATATCACACCCTGAGATGGTGTCTGCCAAGTCTCAACTGTGCTCTTTGCCACACCAGAGATGGTAAATAGGACAACACGTGCCTTCTCTTACCCACTCTTGCTCAGAACAAATATCCCTAACAGGTGATGGACCTCCTGCCCATTCAGTCTAGACACAGCCTCTGAATCCATCTCAACACAGGAGAGTCAGCACAAATTGATAGAAATGGTGCGAGTTGAGATCAATTTGTCATTCAAACCCTACATTAGACTGGCAGTATCCAAAGGCCATCACGTATTTGTTCCAGCTATTCAAAGCCACTTAAAGCCTGAACTCTACTCAAATCTGAGCGTGCACATTAGAAACCCTGTAGGAACTGTAAGTCCACAGGACTCTTGAGTTAAAGGTAAATAAGTACCTAGGAGAGCACCCTAGAAGCAGCTCTGAAAACTGACATCTCAACAGAACACCCAGTCCTGCCTTGACTGGCATCATCCTACGGCACAGATGAGCCAAGAGGGTCTGCCTGCTGCCTGGTCTGGTGACCTCCTGCCTCGCATCTTTGTCTATATGTCACAGTATGGTTGCACCCATGTATTCCAGAGCCATGTCACAATCCAGCTTTCTAAGAATTGGAATCAACAAATAACTCAGTGGAAAGAAATACTACATACCAGATTGGCACAGGCAGGTGGACCATATCTGTAAGGCTATTCAAGTTTGATAGCTCCAAATAGGTTTAACTGCACATTACAACCCCACTCAATTGTGGTGTCTCTGAGCACTGTGAGATTACTCTTGATCCCATGATGTCTGTCACTGGCATGGGGAATGGGGAAGGTGGCACCACTGTATTTGCCACACATTTGCCATTTACAAATTGTAAAGATATTTAAAAATTTCAGTTCATGTAAGTGAATAGCTGTGGCAAGGCCTGAGCTATGATTATAGTTATTCCTTGTATACTTATTCCCCACCCTCTCTGCTCTGCTCTGGACCCAGGGAGCTGATTCCTGTAGACTTCATCTTCCGGTTTCCCTACCTGTTCTGGCTTCTGGTTGCATTCAACCAGGAGGCTGTGGCAGACCACAGAGAAGAGGAGAGAGGGGTCCGGGAATTTCTTCCCTGCTTTGATCTTTCTCCCTCTGCCACTTCCCTTCCTGCCTGGTTCCCTTCCTACTTGGTTCTAGCTCCAGGAAGTAATGCAACTCCCCGCCCCTCGCCCTGTCCCTTTACCACAGGCGTAGCTGGCCAGTCTCTGGGGGTCCTTCCTCTTTTATTTAACCCTGTATCTCTAACTAGTCCCCTCACCAGTGTCTCTTCATCTAAAACATGTTGTTTAAACTCCATTTCCTGCTGGGTCCCTGACTTACATAGCAGTTCTAAGAAAATACTTCCATTATTTCCATAGCTAAATAGGAAGATGGGAACAGGGATGACTGCTTTGGTCTGAAATAATGCTTTTCACTGCTTCCCTCAAGCAAAATATGACTTCACCGGCTGTGTTCTCACAGCACAAGCTCACAAGGGGTCTACTCAATAATGGAGACAAGGATGCAGTTTAGGTCCTAAAAGCCAAGTTTCTTGGATTCTAATTTTCATCTTATGTGCCTGATTCCTGGACTAGGCATATTTACAAACCCTAGTATCTCCACTGAGGAAAGATCTTTTGTAGATCCATAAATTACAAGTGCAATTACGCATGACATCCTGAAGATGAAGGCCATTGGGGACCTTAAGTAGTGCAGAGTGGAGAGATACAGTAGGTGGAGCACAAAGGAGGCCCAGACTCTACCTCTAGCCAGGCCCACAGCTATGCATATGATCTTGGAGAAGCTACTGCCCCTTCAGGCCCTCAGGATTCTCATAGGAAACACGGAAAAACCTAGAATAAGTAATTCCACAGGTGCCTTCCAGTTCTAATGTCCTACCAGTTTTGACTCAAAGACCTTATGTTGTCCAGCTGGTTAACTTTAGAAACCGTAGTGGCCTATTATCATCTTGACCAACTCTTCTGCGTAAATGACCAGCAATTTGGGCCCATTGTGGCAGAAACTACTTAATTGCTCACCAGCACATATTTTCTCCTTCTATACTAACAAAACCTCTGAGTTTTAGTTCCACGCCCTCCAGAAGCAAGATCTTGCAGATGCCCATGTAGCTATCTATGGCCATATGACTAAGTTCCAGTCAATGAGATGAAGTAGAAGTGACAAATGGCCGCTCCTGGGAATTTTCTTCTCACACATTCTTTGTCCTCTTTTCTTTCTTTTTTTTTTTTTTTTTTTTCAGGCCTCACATATTCTAGATGGTGCTTGTGATGGACTGTGCTCTGGATATCATCTTGGGCCATGAAGTCAAGGGCCTCAAGCTACAGAGAGTGGAGTGGCAGGTGGGGAGGGGTCTGGACCGTAGAGGACCTCCTGGGGAAGAACTGCCATATTGGCCCTGGATTGCAGTCCTCCAAGCTCTGAGGTGAGAAAGAAACAGACTTGCAGCTTACTTAAGCCACTCCCTGGCTAATGATATTGGGAGCCTATTAGCTCCCAATCTACCCCTTGTCCCACTGTGTTGCTGGACCTGGACCCTGTAAACATTTCTTCTGCTGGCACAATGCTAGGTTTTATAGTAGAGGGTGCTGGGGAGGATACTGCAAGCAGAGGGAGCTTCTTTTCCTGGATTCCAGTGATCTCATCTGTCTTACTCCTACAGGAATGGCTGCTGGCAGTGTTCAGGAGAACCATTGGTACCAACCTTCAGAGTCTTAGCAGTCTCTGATGGGCAACTGTCTATTGGCCAGCCTTTTCCTGCAGTATGGTAGAGCCTCTCTCACCATCCATTGTTTCACTTACCATTGTTCCAGGTACCTACCATCAACTATGGTCTGAAAATATTAAATGGAAAATTCCAGAAGAAGACAATTCACAAGTTTTAAACTGTGCATTGCTCTGAAAAGCTTAATGAAATCATATGCCATTCTTCCCAGTCCTTTGTCTGGGGTTATGGTCTGGATATGAGGTAGCCCTCAAAAGCTACTGTTTTAATGCAAGAGGTGAAAGGATTAGATCATGAGACCATAACCTAAGCAGTAGATTGATTCACTTAATGAATTAATAATTTCAGTGGATTACTGGGCAAATGTGTGCAGGTGGTGTGTGGCTGGAGGAGGTGTGTCACTGGAGGTGTGCCCTTGAGGATTATATCTTGTCTCCCTGGCTCCTCCCTGCTTCCCAGCTGCCATGAGCTCTTCTTCCTCCACGCCCTTCTATCAAGATGTTCTGCTTCATCTCAGGCCCAGAGCAATGGAGCTGGCTGTCCATGGATGGAAACTTTGAAATCATGACCTAGATAAACTTTTCTTCCTCTAAGTTGTTCCTGTTGGGTATTTTGGTTGCAGTGACAAAAAGCTGACCAACACATCTAGCATTCCATGCTGTATATGTTGTTCCTCCATTGGTCACTCGGTAGCCATTTCACCTATCAGTTGACTGTCAGTATCACAGTGTTTGTCTTTAGTAACCCTTATTCTACTTAATATTAGACTCAAAGCACAAGAGTGCTACAAAAGAGGCAGCAGGACATTAAACATAGAAGGACAGACTAACGCTATGCAGCAATGCTGCAGTACACAGAGGAAAAAAACATGTTCTGTCCCATCAGTCGTTTCAGGCATCCACTGGGAAGGGGTGGAAGGTCATCTCCCCTGCAGATAAGTGATGTAACGGTTTGTACATGAGGTTTCCTCTGAAAGCTCATGTCTAAGACAATGCAGGAATGTCCAGGGTTGAAATGATTAGATTATGAGAGCTGTGACCTAATCCGTGGATTAATCCATTGGATGGATTAATAATTTGAAAGAACTACTGGACTGAATGGTAACTGTAGCAGGTGGGGCACGCTGGAGGAAGCAGGTCTCTGGAGTGTGCCCTTGGAGATTATATCTCATCCCCCTGGCTCCTCCCTCCCTCTCTCTACTTCCTGGTTACCTGTCCTCCACCACATCCTTCCGCCATGATGTTCAGCTTCACCGCCGGCCCACAGTGAGACTGAATCTCTGAAACTGTGAGGTCAAAATAAATTTTTTCCTCCTTTAAGTTGTTCTGGTCTGGTATTTTGGTCGCAGCAATGAAAAGCAGACTAACACACAGAGGGGACCACTGTATCTCAGCAACCTCCAGCAGGCCACAGACACACGATCTCATACAATGTTAGAATTTCAGCCTGGAGGGGGAGGTTTTGGGTGGTCCCCTCCCTAGTGGTTCATTTCATTTGCTATTCCTATTTTCCTTGGAGTTCACTTCTCCTCCTTTAGCAGTCAATGGCCTTCAATTAGTTAACAATCATTGATATTAAATTTACTAATTACTGTTCAAATTACTGGTGTGATTCTAGCCCACTAACTTGACCCTGATATGGACATAGCCAATGAACTTGGGTCCATTGCTAGCAACTTAACCTAATCTTAACTGATTCAGTCATAGTCACTGCCATGTGAAAAAGTCAATGAAAGTACAGAGTTGGTTTTAAAAAGCTTTGAAAAAATCTTCTCCAAAAATTAGTGGTGGAAAATATGACAGATAAAAGGTTGAAGTTCTTAATATTGAAAAGAGTTTCTATGCAATGTTAAAAAATAAACATCTAATTAGAAAAAATACTCATGAACAGAGGAAAAGCATATGAACAGAAAATGTACATAGCAAAAGAAATATAAACCTTCACAATACATTTTATCTTACTTCTTTTTTTTAAGAGACAGACAGGGAAAGAGAGAGAAAGAGAATCAATTTTATTTCATTTTTCATCTGGCCTTTGTTTCTCTGATAGTTGTATATGTGGTACTAGAGTTCAAACCCAGATCCTCATGCACGCCAGGCAAGCGCTCCAATCGCTGAGCCACCGCTCCAGCCCCCACAATACATTTTAAAAGATTCAAAATCATTTGAAAAAGAAGTACAATTTAAAAATATAATTGCTAGTTGAATACAAATGCTTTTCTCAAGTCAATACAGATTTTTTTAAAAACTAGAACACAAAGTATTAATCGTGGTGGGAATGTAAAGGAGTCAACTTTTGAAGGGAAATTTGATTAGTTTTGTTTTTGTAGTTCTGGGAATGGAACCCAGGGCTTTGGGCATACTAGGCAAGCTCTCTCCCCTGAGTTATACACCCAGTCCAAAGGGTAATTTAAAAAGAAGTTCAAAAGCTCTAAAAGCAGCTATAGACCCAGCAATTCTTCCTCTAGGAATTTGTCCTGGAGAAATCATTAAAGATGCACATAGAAATCTAGCTACAAGGACGACTCCAGCATTGTTGTTGATAAAAGCAAAAGAAAAAGGGGGAAAAAATCTGTATGTCCAGCAAAGGGGACTGGTTTCATAAATGAGGGTGCATCTGTGCAACCTGTGCAAAACAACTTCAGTGGAGGCTCGACAAGTAAGTTTGTTACAGAAGCATACTTGCCATACAAAGAGGTTCATGGAACTGAGAGAAAGTGAAATAGAGGTTCAGGGGCTGGAGTGGTAGCTCAGCAGTTGGAGCACTTGCCAGGGCATGCACAAGACCAGGGTTCAAATCCCAGTACCACATACACAACTAAGTATGGAGCAATGAAAACCAGATGAAAAACTAAATAAAATTGATTCTCTCTCTCACTGTCCCTCTTTATCTCTTAAAAAGAAAGAAAAAGAAGAAGAAGGTGATGGTGGTGGTGGAGGAGGAGGAGGAGAAAGGTTCAAAGCAATTATGTGCAGTATTTTCAAGAAAAAAAATCCTGTTACAAAAGTACATAGAAAAAAATCTAGAAAAAAGATACAATAAAATGTTAACAGTTCCTTCTAAGCAACAGGATCACTGAACATTTTTAGTCCTTGCTCTCTGTATTCTAAATGCTCTCCAGAGGTTGCACATTTGCATGTAATTGAGAAAAACATTTCATATTAAAACATATTCTCTCTTTCCTGTCTACCACACGGGTACCTCAATGCTTGCTGAACATTTCTGGATGATTTTGTTCATATTTCAACCATGACCCTGAGGCACAGTGCAGCTCAGGACCCCTCCCACGCATAGAGCCATGATCTCTTCCCTCCCTGTCCATCCCCAAGGCCAGTCTTCATGTTCCCAGGGCTGGACATCCTAGTGGGTCCCTCTGCTTCCTGTAGTTATAGACCCTAAGCACTGTGTGCCTTTAGTACAACAGTCCCCTGCTCAAAGCTCAGCAACAGCTTTCGATTTCCTTAAGAAATATATGCCAAATGCCTTTGACATTCACCATTATTTCAGTCTTGTCACAACCATTCTGCAAAGTAAATCAAAGCAAACCCTCTCCAAACACATCCACAAAACTTCTGTTGCCTCACCTTCACCCACAATACCTGAAATGCTTTGCATCCCAGCCTCTCCAAACCCCATCCATCTTTTCAGCCACGATCAGGGCTTCCTGCACCTTTCACCAGGAGGCCTTATGACATCTCCTTGAGCACCTTCCTGGGACTGGCACTGTGCTGGTGACCAGAAAACCAAGTGAGTCTAGTTTCTAAATCCTTGAGTTCATGGTTCAATGTGGAGACAGTCACGGAGCAAGTCACACCAATAATTCTACCCAGTTCTAGACGTGTAAAAAAAAAAGTGTTATGCAGAAAAACAAAGATGAAGAGTAGTTTAAGAGAAAGGCCTTATTTTGACTGGGAGCTGGACTGGCCTAATGGTGGAAATGACACCAAGATGAGTCCTGGAGGAGGAGGAGTTGATGTGGACAGTCAGGGGACCTTTTCAGGTAGGTGAGGGGAGGGAGGCTGAGCAATGACCAGAAAACACAGGGCCTGCCAACTGCTCTCATCCCAAATGTACCAGAAGTCATGAAGCGTCCTAAGCAGGTCTGATTTTACAAACATGCTCACACATGAGTTCAGAGAGATCCCTCTGCCTACAAAGTAGACAACAGATTTCCTGAGGCAAAGGTGGTGTCAGTGGTGTCCGTTCGGGCCATAGTGAAAGAGCCCAAGTGCAAGCTGGTGGGGTCTTGGACCACGGTGGCAGGAGGTAAGAAGTGGACAGGCTCGGTTTTGGAAACAGAACTGACAGGACTTGGATTAGGTGGCAGACAGCTTCTGGTTTCAATATCTGGGTGGACTCTGGCCCCTGTGATCATGCGGTCCAGTACTTGGTGAGTCATGGAGGACAGGATGGGAACCCAGGGCTGGCTCAGCAGGGAGATGACAGGGCCAGGGACGTGAAAAAGAATTCACAAAGCAGGTAGCTTGCGGCTGTTCCTGTGAGAATAGTTCAGAGGACTCACAGCAAGTCCAGGCCAGGAACCCAGGTGGGAGGAAGTGGAAGAGGCTCCGTGCAAATTGCAGGATGCGGTGGGAGATAAGTGGCCCAGCTGGCGGAGCAGCAAAGACTCAGCCTGAACGTCAACACTCAAGTGCTCATGCAGGCGAGCTTGGGAATATTTATTGGTAATTGGCAGAAGTGGTTAGAGGGTGGCGTGATCACAGATAGGCCCGTAACCAATCAGCAGGAAAGCTCAGTTCCTGTTGCTATGTTTGCATCCAGGCAGAAATGGATTATGAGCAGACTGAGGGTACCACGAGAAACCTGCTTATATGCATTGGCTTATCTGTCATCCTCGCCCTGCTTCACGGGTGAGAGCAAGCGAGCGGTGGAACAAAATATTATCACTTGCCACATGCTGTAGATCCCCAGAGAATTCTGCTGGCCTGAGAGGGAGAGCGAAGTATATGCCAGCCACTGAGACTGTCACTAACAGGGAAATTCTTAAGTGGAGAACAATAATAGGAATACTAATAATAGCAAGAAGAAGAGCTAACGATTAACAATAGCTTGCTAAACACACTAACATTTAATCTTAAAACAAACCTATATGGTGGATTTTAATATCACTCCCATTTTTCAAATGAGGAAACCTGAGGCTCAGAGAGGTTAAGAAACTTGATCAAAGCCAAACAGATAGTAAGGGAAGAGATGGGCTTCCAGCCTTGGGCTGCCCAATGCTCAGAACAGTCGCTTGCAGGGTGCTTCTTTGCTTCTGCTCTTGAAACCCAGAGCTTCGGTGGGAAACTTCACCATCTAATTTCTCTCATTTAGGGGGAGGAGCATGACCAGATCTCTTGTCCTCTACTGACCTCACACCCATCCATTACGCCTGGGCCTTCTGGAAGAAGGATGGAGGAACAGAGAGATGGGCAGATGCATTTCAACACCCTGGGTTATTCATTATTATTCCCAGTGCTTTGGGACGGAGAGTACTTTGAAGGCCAAAATTCTCTCATCCTTGTCAGATTCCTATCCAAGAGTAGAGAAAAGGGTAGGGAGAAGGTGGTGGTTTATGGTACTCTGGGGAACAAATACACAGACATGACCTTCAGACTAGGCACAATACAGACACTTATTTGCTGTGGATGCAAGGAGCCAGGAAAAACTAGAGGCTCCGGGGTAGGAGAGGCCACATGGTCACATGGCAGAGAGCAGGGATTTGAGGTCCTTGTTCTACAACTTACATGCTCAATGTCCTGGGCAGGTCCCGCCCAGGCTCTCCCCTGCACAAGCACTCAGGCCATCTCTGGCCATGTCCTAGGAGCATCAGCATAATCTTATCTGTTGAAAGAGCAGCGAAGGGAATGGAAAGAAAGGGGCTTTGTAAACCATTAGGTGTAGCCAGAAGTTGAATGCAAAGTGACAATGGAGGGTTAATACTTTATTCTTCCTCTTGAAAAACATGGCAAGGGCCCACAAGCAAGTTTGGGAACCTGTGAAATTACAGCTTTTGTTCAGATTGCTGGGCAAGGTCTCCTGGAGGAAGCTGTGTGCCACCAACCATGTGGAATGAGTCCACATCCTGTTGGGGATTTCAGCTCTTGGGAACCTGGCAGCCACAGGAATACTGCTTTGGAAAGAGGAGTGGCCAGGAGGGGTCATTGTGCCCCACACCACTAGCGCATCTCCAAATAGCCAGGAGCTGGTTTCTCAGGTGGGCCCAGATGTCAGAGGTTCTTGGTGATACAGAAACTCTCAGCCTAAAGCCGTCCTTGGGGAGCCTCCCAAGCTTCTTGGCAGGTTTCAGTTTTAGGTCTCTGGACATAGAAGAGCTACCTGTGTCATCACAATTAGTAAACATCAAACTCTTAAAACGTTATACGATTTTGGCTGTTCAGATATTGGGTTTCCTGCCACTTTGAAATCTTGTTGGATTTCTGCAGGATGATGATAATAAAAACAATAGTTTTTACTCAACATCTACCATTTTTCAGGCATTATTCTAAGCACTTTGTATGAGCTTATTCAATCCTCATAGAGACCCTATATGGTAGACATTAGTATCCCCATTTTGTAGACGAGAAAACTGAGTCTCAGGAAGCTTAAGCAGGTTTGCTCAGGGTCTAGGAACAGTTAGTAGAAGAGCCAGGACTTGAACCCAGGTGATCAGCCTACTGCCTGCCTGCTTTGCCCTAGCTGCCTCACAGGAACGGAAAGTAGTGGTGTTTATGTGATTCTATCCACCCACATGTTTTGGGGGCCATAGCAGGTTTTTCAGGGGCCACAGAATTCTAGCAATGGAATTATGCTAAGCCTCTCAGCATCTGGCATGCTTATGGAGTGCTTCTATCTGCCAGTATCAAGTGCCTTTCATATAGGAATTTCCATGAACTGCATAATATAGAAGAGGAAATTGCAGCTTTAGAGGTGAGGTCTTGCTCAAGATCTCAGAGCTAGTAATAGTCAAGAAAGAGGACCTAAGTCAATCTGATGCCAAAGCATGGTATGGAACCACAATGCTGCCTCCAGGTCCTTGTCCTTTGTGGACTGGGGAGGAACCAGGCGCCCAAACAACCAGGGTCCAGGCAGGGGTGCACCATGAAAGTGTCCAGAGAAGCAGTGGTCAGTCAGAGGTTCAGGACTGAGCACAGAAATGCTGTAGAATGAGACACCCTGCTGACCTGTCTACACTTGGCTTCCATCTGGGAGATCTTCCTGCTCAGCCAGCCAGCTGTTCCCAGCACACACAGGGGGAAGGTGCCAGGGGGCAGTGTTGAGGTCTGAGAGGCACATAGAGCCTCAGGACCGGGGCAGAGCCTGGCATGAGCCAGGAGCCCTGCAGATCTGGACTTTTGTGGGTGGCTCTGCAATAAATCATAGCCCCTCCCCCTGTCTCACTATGCTGGACAGAAGAAAGGACACTCTTCTGACACACATGCCACTTCCAGGAAGGGGTGTGCAATTCCAATCATTGTACCTCTGGGCAGGAGAATAAAGGAAAAACGGATTCCACTGTAAGACTGGGGACCTCTCTTTGATGATATCATTGTGGATTTTGTGTCTACAAAACATGGGCTCTGTCCACACAGATGGCATTTGAAGTTAAAGGAGCATCAATGTCAGGCGGAAAGTCCAAGTCTGAAACTCAAGTTTCCTTGAATGCAAAACAGCTGTGTTGTGCTCGGGGACGTGTGGAGGGGCAGTGGGTGCAGTTCTTACTGTGTTCAGCTCTCTGAGCTTCCTCACCCACCATGTGTGCTCCCAAGCCTGGTCTCCCCTTCTCCAAACACTGCTGGCCCAGTGTGAGCAGCGGCCACTGTTGGGTGCTGTGGGCTCTGATGTGTGATGGTCACACAGCAGGCCTGCTCAGCTAAGCTGACTTCTCAGCTGACTAATTTAGAAGACAAGACTGCAAGTTTACTCCCACAATTTGGCCCCTGGTCCTCATTTTTATTTACTTTTATTTTTTTAAAGCATCTTTGCTGAGATATAACCTCTATACCATACAATTCTTCCTTCACTTACTTTTTTTATTTTTATTTTTTAGGTGTTGGGGAATGAACTCATTCATGTTTTACCACTGAGCTACATCCCCAGCCCTTTCTTATTTTATTTTTAAAATTTTTTTATTAAGGAGTTGAGTTATTGTACAATCATAAATGCATATAATGTAATAATATGATATGCATATGTTCTTAGATCAGAATTACCTCCATATCGCCCACACCCCAATCTCTTGATTCTTCTATATTTTGCCCCTACAAGTGATATAAATGCTTAGCTTATTTTTTAGTTTTGAGTTAAGTTCTTGCTAAGTTGCCTAAGTTGGCTTTGAACTTGTGATCCTCCTGCCTCAGTCTCCCAAGTTGCTGGGACCACAGGCATGTGCCACTATGCCCAGTCCCCTTTACCTACTTTTGAGATCCTTTTTTACAACAATTAGCATATCTGAAATTAAGAATCCCTAACTCTAATTACACTATATGAAATCAATTACTTATTTATTGCAAAATTCAAATTCTTCTACATTTCAACAAATGAGTTCAAGAAGTACTTGTGAGCTGTGATTATATAAATATCAATCACTGAGCACTTGTCTCCTGCCAGAAACTGTGCTCAGAAATTGACAAATAAACATTGTATCATTTAATCCCTGTAGTAACCTTTAAAAACAGAGTTCAGCAGTTCTTTTCAAGTGAGGAAACTGAGGATCAGTAAGAGCTTAAGTGACTTGCTCAAGATCACACAGTCTTGCAAAGGGGAAGGTTTTGTGGGGCTTTTTGTTTTGTTTGTTTCTTGAAATGGAGGTCTCACTATGTTTGCCCAAAGTGGTCTCCAACTTAGGGGCTCAAGCAAATCTCCTGCCTTAGCCTCCCAAGCAGCTCCAAGTATAGGTGCCAACACCATGCCCAGCTCAAGGGGCAGATTTTGAATCTAGGTTTGGCAGGTTCCAGAGCCTGTGCCTTTAACCAGCCTTCCCTGGGACATTGCATGGAGTGAACCATTAGAAGACAAATATTTAATTCCAATATATCCCTGAAACAGTTTAATTCCATCAAACCAGCACCTGCCTATCATAAGCACCTCAAGAAAAGTGGGGACGAAAATCAAGCTGTGAAAATACCAGCCACCCCTACCAGGGTGTGGGCCCTAGCAGTGTCCTGGGGGACAGGTGGGATGCCAGGAGGCACCATGAGACTCAGGTTGACATAGGAACCAGGGTGCCAGTGCCTGCCATGAGGCAACCTGCTCTGGGCCCCATGAGCTCTAGGAACTGTCAAGAGGTATGCAGCCCTCGGGCCAGTGCTGCTTCATGTGCCAGGCTGACAGCAAGAATGGAGGTCCTTCAGCAATGACCCAGTTCACACAGGGCCCCAATCGCTCCTCCTGCATTCAGCAGATATTGACAAGTGCCTGCAGAATGCTGGATCCGTAGGTAATGGGCATGGTGACAAAAACCCCTCATTCTAAGAAGTTTAACACAATAACCTCACAGCAGCAATGAGAGGGCTGCTGGCAAGAGCTGCCCCAAGAGAGTGCCCTAGGTGACAAAAACAAAAACAAAAACAAACCCCTGATTAGTAAGACAACTTGGAGAGAACGACAAGGTAGAGTGAAGTACCAAATTCCAGGCGGAAATAAGGTCTGAAATATGGGAGGAATACAAACTGGCTCATGGAGAAACAGCCAGTTCCCAGGCCACAGTCCTTACCACTGGTTCCTGAGCCTTGCGCCATCAGGTGTCACCAACTTTATCATATCCCAATCCTGGACTCCCAGCTGTGAGGAAGCCCTGGCTGAACAGTAAAGCTGGCTGTCTGCAGGTTCCCTTGGATTTAGTAACCCCAAAGACTATAGGAGCACTTTCATATCATTTGAGCCTCATGTAGACAACATTGGTGACCTGGGTCACATGCCCTCAGCTCAGTTCCATGCCTTTGCTCCATGTCTCTCGCTTTTCTCATTCAGGACTTTTTCTGAACCTGTAGAGCCCAGTATGCCTGAATGTTCTGGAAGTTAGTGCCTTGGGGAGGATGGCAGGTCACAGCTTCCCAACCTGGCTACGACAATATCTCTTAGCTCACGTTCTCTTTTAACAGTGTGCCTGTGACATTCCTCCCATTGGCCAGGTGGGTCTCGGTTTCCTCTCCTTGAGTCTGGGTGGGCTTGTAACCGTAGTAGAAGTGATGATGCATGACTTCCAGGCAAGACCTATAGCTTCCACCTGGTTTTCTGAGATTCACTTAGAATTCAGAGACCACACTGTGAGGAAGCCCAACTAGCACTTCTGGAGAGGCCACATGAAGTGGCCGTTTGTAGACGGTCAGCCCCACAACCCAGGTTGTTGGGGTACCAGGCAACAACCAGTCTCGACTGCCAGACATGCGAGTGAACGAGCCTCCAGAGGACTCCAGACACTCATTGATGAGCCACTCCGGCCTTCCAGTCTTCCCAGGCTTAGACAAGATGGAACAGACAAGCCACCCGGCTGAGTCCTTTCCAAACTCTTAACCCACAGGAACACAGATGGCATAACACAGTGGTGGTTCTACTGCACTGAGTTTGAGGTGGTTTCTTGTGCAGGAGCAGAGACTGGCACAGGGAGCAAATGCTTCGGATAAATGCTCCAGCCACTGATTCTTTGGGCAGATAACTCTGGGAGGCATTTGCAAGCTTCTCAGTGGGGTCAAAATCCCATTGCCTAAAGCAGTGACCTCAATCCCAATCCCTTCCCAGACCAGAATTTCCTCCTTCTCTACCTTACCCTCCCTGCTCCCTCACCCCTGCCACCTGGGATCTCCTTCCAAACACACTGTCTACACACAAGTCCTTTTCTAAGGCTTGCTTTCTGAGGAATTCAAAGAAAATTGGCCTTATACTTACCCTATAAGACAAGTGCTTCTGCTCACACCTCCATTCTGCAGACGGGAAGACCGAGGCATGGAAAGGTAGAATGATGTGCTGACAACTACACAAAGAGTAAGAGGTAAGGTCCAATAAGGATCCAGAGCTTCTGGCTTGAATCTAGCTAAAGAGCTGTGGATAAGGGCAGGCAGCAGCAGAAGGCCCACCAAGTTTCGCCCTCAGAGGCACCGAGGGAGGAAGCTGTGACTTACTGAATAGTACACAGCTGCTCTGACTGAATCGGAGTGAAAGCAAAAGAGCACAGTATGAACCACTGGATAGAGAAAGGACCCCAGAAGCCCAAGTCCCCTCGCCAGTACAGGCTAGGAGGGCTTCACAGACTCATTCCCACTCTGCAATCATCTGATTTCAAAGTCATCCTCCTTCACAGCATCAAATAGATCATTAGTAAATGTAAAATTTACAGCTTAAAATCTGTTTCAAAAGCTCTGCATGAAGAAGTTCTTTCTATATAAGTTTCTAGAAAATCTGTTTACAAAGTCCCTAACAATATGTCCAGCCACTGTTTTAAGCACTTCAGTCAATCAGGAATCATAATTCAAGTGACTTGCTCAAGTCATGCAGCTTATAACAGCAGAGCAAATGGTAAAATTAATGGTGAAAAGAAAATCGAGAACGTGATGAAATGTGAACGGTAACCTTGTAAATAGCATATAACACAAGTTTGCTCAGTCTGTGAAAGGCTTGCAGACTCAAAGATCACAGAACCTTAAACATGAATAGGAAGGAGCCAGGGCAAGTGCCATTGAGGTGTGAAGTGGGCCCTGGGAAGACAGCTGATGAGCACCAAGAGGAGAGGGCCCCAGACCCTTTGGCTTGCCATCTTAAGAAGTCCAACATCTTCACTCTACGGGGAAGGAACTGAGGTCCAGAGAGAAGGGGACTTGTCCAAGTTGATATAGCTACGGAGAAGCCAGGAACAGACCCAAACCCTCCCCTCTGCATTCGGGATGCACAGCAGAATTCAGATCCACACGGGAGGAGACACAGGTGGGAAGTGTTTGAGACTAGAAGCCCTGAGGAGGGTTTCTTGCTGAGACAGGATGGAGCTGCCCCTAAAGGTCGCTTTATTTTTTTTTTGAAAGAGGGGATAGAGAGAGAAAAAGAGGGAAGCAATCTTTATTTAGTTTTTCGTGTGACTTTCATTCCTCAGACACTTCATAGTGTACGTGGTGCTGGGGTTTGAACTCGCGTCCTCACGCTTGCCAGGCAAGCACTGCAACCGCTGAGCCCTAAAGGTCTGCTTTAAATATGCAACCAGCAAGTGCTGTTCCCTTGAGATGAGCCCAGAGGCATGTCCTTCCTTTGAGACTTGTCACCCTTCAGATGGCTGTACCCATTCTCCAGGGAATTTCCAGGGGTTAGGGCAGAATGAGACGTTTCTATCACCAGAGGTCTCCCTTGTCATCGCCCTCTTCTGGCCACTCTTAACATCAGCATAGCCTGAGAGAGGGCAGAGGGTTAGGAAGATTCAAGAATGGCCACAGAGGATGCAGAGCGGACCAAAACCACACTCCCAGGGTCCTCTATCTTTTAGCCCTGCCCACCCATCCCCTCCTGTGGGCACACAGTCGCCTAACATGCTTTCCCTTGGTTATCCAACATTCCCTCCTAAGTCACTGGAGAAAATAAAGCCCCTGCCTCAAGGTTCTCCAAGGCTGAGGTCAGGCTGGGAAGCTCTCAGACAGAACTCTCTTTTATCTCTGGATTTGCAGCATCCAGGCCAGCACCTGACATTCTGCAGGTGTTCAACCCTTTCCTGAGCTAATTGATCTCTTCCAACTCCAGGCCCCGGCTTCTATACAGCCTTCCAGAGGTGCCAGCTCCCACCTGGCAGAGATCACTACCTAACAGGTGCAAATGGTGGTCGGTCCAGCCCAGCCCCATTCTCCTAGCCTTAGTACGCTCTTTTCAGGGCCAGATCACTATTCCAACAGGGCTCTAAATACCCTTCTCCCAGGTCATGAGTTAGGTCCCCTAAAGCACTGGGATACCTCAGTCACCACATGCTACCTGCTGACATTCCCTTCAATTACCCAGGAACCAACTCTTCTATCCACCTTCCAAAATCAGAAGCCCCACAAGGTTTGGTACCAGGTGGATATTCTGCAAGAACCTTCCCTGTGGTAAACCAGGCTTCTCATGCCTGATTTGCTCTTCGACTTTCATATAATCTTCAGGTCCCACAAATTCTCTAGGCCCTCCAGCCTCTTAAGAACCTCTTCCCCAGACTTCATCTGGTTTCCACCCTGGCTACACCAGAGCCACTGCAGTGACAATAAAAATAACTAAAATGCCATTATTATTTATTCCATTGGCAGAGAATTATCCAATAAATCATCAGAGCCCTGTTTACTACCCTATTTTGAGAAGAAGAAATGGAGGCTGAGCGAGGTCACCAAGGAGGGAGAGAATGCAGCTCTGGCCCATGACACTGGCACAGACCTGGAAGAATCACCCTGCCCCTGTGAGGGTGGAGGCCGTGCTCTTACCTTTTTCTATTCCTCTCTGCTGGCTGCTAAGTGACACTGGCTAAACAATGCTCAGAGGCAAGCACCCTTACCCGCGGGCGAGGGGTCCCCTGAGTCCAGCATCTCCCAGGAAGGAAAGCAACCTCTGTCCCGGCTGAGAACTGCCCATCAGCTGTCTTTGGAACCTGAGCTTTGGATCCTTCTAGGGCTGACGACTCAAGAGTTCCTGATCGGAAGCGGCTATCAGGGGAACCCCTAGCCGTTTGGTAGTTCGCAGGAAACAGAAGCTGCAGTGCCTGGGCTGCGCGTGCCGGGGCTCCGCTTCCTGGAGGGATTACAGCACCTGCCAGCTTCCATCTCCGCCCGCCGAGAGCAACTCCCGGCCCGGACGTCGCTGAAGGGACTACCGGGAAGTTTACCGCAATTCTCCCTAGGCGACCCTTTCTTCTACATACCGTGAAGCCTTTCTCTTTTTATCTTAGAATCTCTTCCCAAGAGTAATTACAGATCTTGGGAAACTTTGAGCGAAACTTACAAATGCTGTGAAATCAAAGCCAGCAACTCCATCTGAGCCTGGGAATGCCGCGCCCAACTCAGTTCCTCTGTCCCAGCCCAGGGCGTCCGGCGGTGGCCAGTGCTGACCACCCGGCTGACAGGCGGCCCCGAGCCCTGAGCGCCCTCTCAGCCTTGGGAACTCGCCCCGATTCGCTTTGGGGATGTCCCCTGTGGCCGCCACTCCATGCGCGCTCTGCAAACCTGGGATCCGGACATCCTAGGCTCAGAAGGATATTTAAGCAGCTCCTCGAAGGCATTGTTTTCCTGGGGAACCAGGGGCATTTCAGGGGAGGGGATGGGAGACCCGCCCCACAGACTGCAGGGCCGGCTAGCCCACCACTCATTTGCATTTCAAAGGCAAACTTCTGCCGGACTTCTCCGGAGGCGACGGCACCTACCGGCTTTGCACGGGTCATGGTAATGCTCCAGCTGCTGCTCCGCGCCCTCCTCGCCTTCCACAGCCGAATAGTCCAGGGCGATGTCCAAGCGCTCCCCGAGCCTCCCGGCACCGCGGGGTAATGGCAACAGCAGCAGCAGCAGGGGCGGCAGCAGCAGTGACACCGAGACCCCGAACGCAGTCGCCCGGGGCATGGTGGTGCGGGGCGGCGGGGACCCAGAGAGTTGCACGCAACGAAAGCGCGGCTAAGAGGGTCGGTGCACGAGGTGGGCTCGCGGCAGCCGGAGCTTGGCGGTTATGCGCGGCTGCCGGGCATGGCTCGCGCGCAGAGCGAGCAGAGCGCTGCGCCCCCTGTCCGCGTCGGGGCACCTGGGAAGCCGCCGCTCTGAGTGATTTGCCCAGCGGCTGAGCCTGCAGCCGCTGCGACTGTGGCGGTGGCGGCGATGGTTGGAGAAGTGACCGCTCCGCCCCTCTCCACCAGGGCTGGACCACACAGCCCTAGCCAAGGGCCCCGGACAACCAATCACTCGGGCGCCCGAGGCGAGGCCCCTCCTCTTCCCGGCACCTCCGCAACTTCGGAGGAAGGGGAGCAAGGTGAAGATGCTTAAGGCAAGGACCAGGGACCAGCAGCGCGCCCACTTAGCGGATGGCGCCCTTGTTTGGGTTCAATCTCGACTTTCGGCTTTAGCCCCTGGAAACACTGCTCCTGAATATCAAGCCTGGGCTTCCCGCCTTATTCTCAAAACTCACTTTACAACTCCCCGATGCACACGTGGGCGAAAGCAGAACTGGATCAGCGGCCCTATTTGAGCCGTCCTAGTCGCTACCCAACTCGCAATGTGCTTTCGGACAATGGCTTTTCTAAAGGGATGAAGTGAATGTCTCTCAAGTTCCTCTCACCGCAGGGGAAAAAAAAATAAAAGGATTACGATTCTGAGTTCTCTAAACATACCCTCCTCCAGCCATTAAGGGTGCTTGCTGCGGCACCCACCCAACCTAAAATAGTGGCTGCTGACATGTAAAGAATGATTTAAGACGACTGATCTCCCCTCTAGGTGACCCTATCCTTCAATAAAACAGTCTAAGATGCTTCCTACAGGCAAAAAGATTGACAAATGAACAGCTGTACGTGTTTTTCGTATTAAAGTACAGACATGTTTTATTAAATAAGCCCCATCACCATTAATTTAATGGAATAAAACTGTTCAATTTGTGAAATTTGGCTTTTTCCCCTATGAAAAACATTTGCCCAAATAATTTAGGAGCACAATCAAAAGTTATTTGAAACCCACTTCCACATAATACCTTAAATCTAAAAACGGTCAAAACTGAGCCACTTTGATTGAGACATATTATTATTCGCTTTTCAAAGATCTTTTTATGCAAGCAAAACTGCCCTAATCAAAAGTAGAACCCACCAATGTGTATAGTACTTTTTAGAAACACACACTGTAGAATCTTTTTCAGACTGTAAGTAGAAAAATGTACTGAACTTTTCTTTGGGGTTTCTGCATGGTTTTACTGCCACTAATGATGAAATAGTTAAGAGGAGACTCTGAGCTGGGCTTTGCACAGGATTCTGAATTTCAGTCATCTGTATTCTCATCAATTAACTAGGATAATTCCTTCAAACCAGAAAAGGGTAAAAGCTAATCACTGAAGGGTACTTTAGGGTATTTTGTTCTGGCTCTTCAAAGAAATCCAGAGCTATCCCTACTTCTCTCTATTCTCTTCAAATGGGCACACACAGGATGGAGACAGATTGGGCAAGATCTGGTTTGGGAGGAGGGAATGCATGCATGGGGTCCGTGGGATGGATGCCACCAAATGGCAGGGAAAGCCAAGTGGCCACTAAATAGGCAATAGGTGTAGGAGGCAGTTGAATGGCATTTCTGCTTGAATGCTGGAAGGAGTCAAACCCAACGCCATAGTTCTGTGTTCACCCCAGTGAAGGTCACCACCTGTCTCTAGACAAAAGACCAGAAAGTCAACATCTAAAAGGCCTAACAAACTTCTGTGACACTTGCAGGTGTCCAGTTGGCACTAGGCAAACAGCCAACTGGCTTCCTCATTAGCAGGGAATTCCTCTGAAAAAGACATGAGAGGCCACATCTTGTGCATGCTCTGCAGTTGTGAGCTTTTATTGCCTCTACACCCCACCTGGTGAGTAGCTGCCAGGCCTTTTCACCACCTTTTGTCCAAATATTTTGAAGACTGGTGCTCCTGAATGAGCAAGCTGTACAGTTTTATGTCAGAAGGATGGTTTAGATGCAACTTTAACCTATTGACCAACACAGAGGTACAAAATAGACTGTTAGGGAAGGGATGGGCAATATTTTCCTCAATACTCTAGTTCCTGATTTCATCACTTTTATAGTAAACTCTAATCTGGGTTCAAATAATTTTAAAAATACATTGGTAATTTAGTCCCTATGGGGCGGGGGGAACAGGGTAAATATTAAATAAAAGGCTCTGACCTGAAGCTGCTCAACTTAGTTCCATTTTACATTCCTAATTATGTGTGTTTCCTCCCCAGCACCTCCAGGTCCAGTGGAACACCTTTAAGAGGATTTTCTTTGCATGGTGAGATGTCTAGACATGCCCTGCCCAGCTTTTTCAATCTACATATCCCTATGGCCAAAGTAACCAGGTTCTTTTCAGTGCTATCAGACCCCTTCCAGTCTACTGAGTTTATCCTCTGTAGCTACCCCACCTACGCTGCTTTCTCATCATTTGACCTTTCCAGAGCCCTATATATCATCACAACCTCCTCCAGCACAAGGGCATAATCTCCAGAATAAAGTGGGCACACTCTCCAACCCACTAACTCCATCCTTTACATTGTTTACTGCTGAGAAGGTACAAGGCTTTCTTTAGAGAAGGTAATTATTTGTTACAATTTCCAGCAGCTACTTAAAATCCTTTGTGGCTCTTCAAAACTTTTGTCCCAGCTCAAGGTGGTAAATCAGGCCCTCTTACCTCCCCAGTGTGACTCTTGCCATCTCCCGCAATGCTGTTGTGCCATTGAACACCTGCAGTCATCCTAAGGGGGCCTTGCTGCCTCACACCTCCATGTTTCTGTCTGGGACACAGATAGCTAGACCCTGCATCCTTGTGCCAGCATCTATTAGAGCAGCTACTACCTCTATGGCCCTTACCTATTCAACAGATTTGCCCTACCTACGTCTCTAACTGTAGCACATCTCTCTGACCAACTCCAACTTGGAATCATCTTCTACATCTCATTCTCTATACCCTCCCTTTCCTTCTCCGACCTTCAGAATCAACTCACGTAATCTTTGTGGCTTAGACTGTTGTTCCACTATGTCTGTTATTCCACTGTGTGTAACTACGGAATAACACTGGTCAGTTAAATCAACTTCTCCCGATAACCATCTTCATTTGTTTTCATTTAAAACTCACCTCACCTTAAATATGCAAACTTTGAAAAGGAAAATCATTTAAAATAATCAAATAATTTTAAATACATTTGTATATTCGTTGACTCCATGTAACCCAATGTAGGTCTATCTTCTAATATATTGTAGATTCAACAATTTAATAAAATAATTCTCACTGAAATGGAGAAGCTAGCTGGATAACAGATCCCTCTACCTTTTGCTTTCCAACCAGACAGTGTTCATTAGAGATCACAAGTAATCAAGTTTGTACTAAAAATCTATTTGGCTAACAGAAATTGCCAAGCAGAAGCACTACAATAAAATTAGAGGGAGAAAAGAACCAAAGAGACTGATAAGGATCTTGAAAACAGGTAAAAAAGAGTTGGGGGGAGAACACAAATAGACCTGAAGAAATTACAGATTTCAATGCAGCACATTACAAATAATCCCCTCTATTTACATGGAACACTGATATTCAAGTCAATGTGACTTTCGAGGCAATATCTGTGCCCCAAACTGGAAAGCCGAGACCTCCATTTTACAGTTACAACCACCAAAACAGGGCCTTGATCTTGCTTACTTTTATACTAAAAATAAGAACCTCTGGAGATGCCTTAGTCTACTTTACCCTTCCAGCTTAATAGGATGGTTGTGGAAATGTGCAACTAAAAGTAAAAAGTAGACAAAGGCAAGTTATCATCAGTCAGGAGATGGGCAGGTATGGGGGCTTGAGTACACAGTAGGAAGCTTGTATAGTCAAATGAATAGTAATAAAAATTATTTAAAAGAACCCTTCTGTACCATTCTTTCAATTTTTCTGTACTTTTTTTTTTGGCAAAATATACATTTTTGGGGAAAATCCATATCCTAATTTTAAATCCTTCATTTCATGGGTCAGCAAACTACGGCCAGTGAACTGTTCTGTACGTAGACTGGAACACAGTAATGTTCGCTGGTTTACGTACTATCATGGTCGCTTGTACTACAATACCAGAGTAGCTGTGACAGAGACCGTGTGGCTCTCAATACCTAAGTTATTTACTATCTGGCTCCTGAGGGTTACTGACCCCTGCTATATATATGCCAATAATAACTGATTATCCCTTATGCTCGATTCACCTGCTTCAAAAAGGAAAGAAAGAAAGCATCCAAAGGGAAGTACATGTAATTTTTTATTACTTTTAAAAAATCCAACTTCAGATAAATTAACAGACTAGATTAGAACCTCAATTGTACTTGATACATTATATACTGGATTTCTATTACTAAAAAGCAAGCTGGAATTTGGCCTACACAAACCAAGGGTGTATACAAAATGGAAGTGATCACCAGGCAGTAGCTGCTGCCTTCCAACACTGTCGAGCGTCCACGCTCTGCGAGGATTTACAGGTGCGAGTTTTACACAGATGAAAAGCCCAAGTGGGACTGCTTTTCCAAGAATGCTCTGTTGTCCTTCCAATAGAATTCCATATTTTTTTCTTCCTTGCCTTAAGCTCTTAATAACCTTTATAACTCTCAAATGACCTAAACTGATGAACTAGGACAAACACACTACACTTAGTCGGTCAGTTACTATAAGCCTAGTTCACCAATACTTCATTGTAAGCTGGTTTCACAAGTTTCCTGGTTGCCATTTCCTAATTAGTGAAATAAGAATTTTATTTTTGTCTTTGTATATTTCTATCTACATCTCTAAAAAACAACAACAACAAAAAAATCAAATCATACCTTTTAGGGAATGGAATACTTAAAGGAGAGAACTAGATTTTTACTCATATTGAATTTAAATCTTACAAAATTTCTGCAGATATATGTTAACTCTATTACTCTATCTGTAAATCTAGTCTATTTCTACACACATTTCCAATCTTCCTAAATCTCCATTCTGATTTAATCCCTTGATTGCTACAACAGCTTCATAACTACATAACTTTAATGAAAATAGAAAACATTAATTAGTATGTTTTCATACAGCACAACCCCTATTGTATGTTTCAATGAATCAATAGAATGAAGCACTAAGACACTGAAATCTAAACTTAAAACTCAGATGGAACTCAGATGTATAGATTTTTACAAATAGATCTCCCCCACCCCTGGAATTCATACACAGAAGCCCTTCCGTATGTAGCTTTCCTGAACAAGTTACATTAATATTCTTTTTTTTACATTTATAAAAATTCAGGAAGTTTTAAAATAACATTTATTTGCAAGACATTTGGCATACGGTGGTTAATAAACATTTAGGAAACAAAAGCTATATCAAAATGAATATAATTAGTGGATAAACCCTAAATAAAGTAGCTTTTGGAAGAACTGGAATTTGCAGCAACCATGTTTTGAAGAGGTCTTTCCACTCTCAAAGGAAAACCGCCTATACCATTCACTAGGTTCAGACATCACCACAATGTAATGAATTCTAAGAGTATGGGGTTTGATTTATAGGCAAACCCAGCACAATCCAGGAGCTCAACATGGTATATACTGAATACTTTACCACCCTCTCGCCGTTACAGCAGCTCTACTTGATCCTGCCCTTGGATAAGGAGATATGTAAAGCCACATCAACTACTAATGTAGTTAAATTTCAGGAGAAGCATGCTTAAAGACAGAGAAAGTTTATCCTTGGTTTCTGATAGTGTCCAAAGTGTCAGTTGGGCAAATAATGTTAGCAAATGAAAGACAGATATGCACACTGATGGAGTAGAAAAATCACACCTTTTCAATTAAATAATATTCTACTTTACTATTCTACAACTGAAAGGGAGCTTAACCATTTGTGAATTACATCTTCAAGACTCACATACATATTTATCCCCTCTCGGAAGCCACAAACCAATAAAAGTCCTTTTTTAAAGGGCTTTTCTAGATGATTTATTTTAATGATGTTCTTCAATGTATCTGGAAATTAGACAATTATTTTTCAGATTCCAAAGAACTTCAAATACAGTTCAACTTAGTAGAAAACTGGTGTACCTGAAAGCAGCTAAACACATTCTGAGCCCTACCTCTTACCTGCCAGAGTTGTATCATGAAAAATAAAAACTGCACTTTGATTAAGACAAAAATTTGCTGTTCATTTCACACTTTATCAGACTATGTGTTCTTATGTTAAAAGTGCTTTACATGTCAAAAAGTTACATGCTACAAGCAATTAAATATTTTTCTTATAAGATCATAAAGGCAGGTGAGAAGAGAAAGCAGAAGAATCAGTGGGTTACATTTAATGTCACATTCTGGCTTGAAAAAGAGGTTCTACCCATGGTTTCTGATCAAATTTGTTTGTTCACATCAACCATACTACAGAGGTTAAAAATCTAACTTTTTACTCTTTATAGGCCTTATATGCTACAACATAGGATATGGAGTCCATTATTTTATAGAAATATATTTTCTACAATGAAAACATCTAATATAATTATTAATGGCATGATTTTCACATTAAAGTTTAATACAGCTGATCTGAGACTTTCTAAAAATACCGATATACAGTATTGTTTTAGGTGGTCATTTGCATAGCAAACCATTAAACTAGAAACTCAATGGTTCTAGGACAACTTTACATTATGGATAGTTCTGGAAAAAATGTATTCAAAATTAAAATATCTTAGAAAACTGTAACCTTTATTTGTTCACTCCAATAGTGAGACTAACCACTTGGACCTGACCCTACTTTACATGCTACACCAACCTAACAGATTTTGTGCCACAATTTCATTCAAAGGGTATGTCATTCACTTTGTGACTACACTGAATAATCTACAAGTAGGACAGTTGGGGAATTTTAAAATGAGGGTCCTCTGTCTTAGAAAGGCATATTTTATAGTCTGTTAAAAAAATAACTGGTATTAAGTAATATTGCCTTTTGAACAATTGCAAATTGCACACACATCTATTTCCACAAAACAATTTGGTCAGGAAATTTTATTTGAACATTCTAAAGCAGTACTGCTTTAGATGTTACTTAAATGTCCCAGACAGGATTAACAAAATTAAATGTTTCTAAATTACAAATTTAACTCCTTTAGGAGTCTCAGAAAAGAAAGAGAAAAAAATAACCCCCCTCCCCAAAAGAAGTATGACTCACACATTTTGAAGAAACCCCAATGTTTCATGCAATGGTAGGCAAGATGTAAAAAGCCACCTAAATTCACACATTTCTACACCAATCATCATCAGAAAAAGTACTCCGTAGTCCATCTGTACATCCAAATGCATCTGGGAATCTACACCTACATTACATTATTTAATGTTATATACATTTATTACCCACCCCCTTGCTTTTAATAATTTCTTATGTAAAGCCTTCATTCAAACTCAAAAAAGATGTAAGACTAACCTGGGGTAGGGAAAGATAATCACTTTAGACGTTCAGTTAAAATGTAGTTTCTCTAAATCTCAAAATGTTTAATAAAAACAAATTATCTTCTCCATTTAACACTTTGCTTTCTAACTGTACAGTAAACTGCATTGTAGAGAGTACACCTCTATCTTCAGACTGTATCTTCTTTGGATGGAATTAATATGCAACTGGACAATTTTAAGATAAATAAATGGGAAGTTGGTCCAACTAAGATGACAGCAGATATATTACATGCAGAATTTAATATTTTTTAATTCTCTCTTTAAAAAAAAAAAGGATGCAGTTGAATCGGAAGGGGAAAAAAAAACCTAAAACAGGTCTAAAAAGAACCCAGATTCAGTATATAAAAATGTCCCACAATAGGTCGACGATGGCAGTAAAAATAAGAGGAAAAAATGATCTTTCTGGAACATCATTTTTCAATAACGTAGAAACACTAAGTGCCAGGAGGATTTCTATTCATGTAATTTTCCCATCCAAGTTTCCCTCTATTTACTTTATCGGAACAAATGCTTTAAATAAACTATTTGTCCTCTTCACTGAAGAGAGCTGGTCTATTTCATTTTTAATGAGCTAGTTTTTGGGAAGATTAGCCATGTACTGTAGTAATGCCTACTGCATAAAATCCAAGCATTTGCTGTGAACAGTTGGAGAAAGTAGTCAGTACGAACCTAGGATCAATGGAAATAGATGTTACTTTAAGCCATCCACGAAAGAGACCCACAAAGTACCCAGTGCTAAGCCCAAATCTCTTCTTGAGCGTTGTCTGTTTGTTTTGTTTTGTTTGTTGCACAAGTTCCACCCCTATGAAAGAGAAATTGATCCGAAGTTCCAAGTTTTCTTGGGTCTCTAGTCAATTTTCACATTAGTATAGATTTTTCGGACAAAGGCACTTGTTCCCATGTAACCAATTGCTCCTGCAAAGATAAAGTAAGATGTTTTGAAATAAATACAAAGCAGTATGCATCATTTACAAACACTAAAATTCTTTATTTCAAGATAACATCTTTATGTTGGCATTCTCTTTGGAATTTACTAAATTCTATCATTTGCTTTGCCAAGTATCTATTACTATCATATGCCAAATCTGAACTAATGCAATTTTTTTGACCAAATAGCAATTTATACTTATTTTCTCAGTAACTATGAAATAAACACACTGCTTGTAAAACTAAGAATAATTTGAGAAGGACAAAAAATTGTTAAATGTAAAAATAAACCTTATTTGATTTACGCATATAATATCAGGTCATTACAACAAGATCAATATTTGTTCTGAACCTTATACACACATCAGTAAGAAGTGAAGAGGAATACTCTCAGGGAGGAACACAGAACTGTGGCCCAACAGCTTCTGTAGCTCTAGAGAAGAAGTACTTTCTGATGTCTTTTTAATGTTTAAGCTACAGAAGCTGTGTAACTGGTAGAAATGATGACATATTTGAGGGAATGGATAAGAGAGATAGGTAAGCAGATGAGTAGTTTTGAAATGTTTTTGAAAATGATCCTTAACTAGGGCTCAAAACTCTAGAAAGCAGAAATATTTGTCTATTTTACTAATGAAGTATCTACCTCCCATGTCTTACATAGTGCCTGGTACATGAAAAAGTATTCAATAAATATTTGTTGAATGAATGAACACATGGGATAGTTCCTTACTACAAACACATGATGCTCTCCAGAATAAGGCAGTTGGTCATTAAATTGTCACGAGAAAATTCTCTACTGAATTCAGGTATTTACCACCTAGCCCAATATTTTTCAAAGTTTAAAAGAAACCATCCATGAGATAATGGATGGTACATACACAATAGTACATACACAAGTGCCTAACTGGTCACTTTTTTTTTTTTTAACATCTGACAATTTCATTTCACCTAACCGGTCACTTTTGAACCAACTTTTATTCACCCATCTGGTCAATGAAAAGAAACAGATGAACATGTATGTACTCTGCCTTCCTACACATGAAGGTAACCAATGGCTGAGGAAAGGAAGGCTCTCCTTACAGAAGTATCCCAGCTAATAAATATAAAAGGAACAGAATTAGATTATTATATAACCACTAATGAATTATTTGTGCTAGGAAATAACTGTCAGTGGCTGCTAACCTCACACAGAGAGAGAACCAGACACTATGTACCTCCTAATGAGTTTACAAACCACCTGTTAAGTGTTCTTAGATAAGTACCAGGGATGATCAAGGCTACAACTCTACTACTTTACAGGAAGTATGGGTGGGAAGAAGTTCATGGAAAACCATTAAATGACACCTCGCAGACACAATAAGCAGGTATATAATCAGTGTGGAAGACTCAATAGGAATTTTTAAAAAAAAATTTAAAAATAAATAGCAAGAGAAAAGAGAAGGAACATATATAGGCTAGAAGAACTCCAAGAGATATTTTAACCAAGATTTGCGTGATGTAAACAAACTGTATTAAAAAGCAAGTAGGGACAGGTGGAGTGAATCTGAATACTTAATTTCCTCATATTAAGGAATTACACTTATCTTTTTGAGAGACAGATATAATGAAATATTTACAACTGGAATGACATAAAATCTTAGATTAATGTTGAATAATAGGAATGCAATGGAAATATAAATAAAACAGGTTTGGCCATGAGTCAAGAATTACTGATACTGGGTGTTGGGGACATGATGTCTCACTGTGTTATTGACCCTCCTTCTGTGTGTCTGAAAAATTTCCCATAATTAAAAGTACAAAAAGCTGGAGCTGCAGCAGTTGCTCAGTGGTTAAAGTGCTTGCCTGGCATGCACAAGGACCTGGGTTCAAACCCCAGCACCACATATACAACTAAATGTTGGAGAAATGAAAGACAGATGAAAAAATAAATAAAATTGATTCTCTCTCTCCTTCTCTCTTAAAAAAAAAAAATGCAAAAAGTTCCCACCAAAATGGCAATGTAAACCTATTTCCAATTTGCAATGAATAGATATTTTTATAATATAAAATAATGACATTACACTTTAAAATACTGGCAATGCATTTAAAAATAGTTTTAATAGGGGCTGGAGTGGTGGCTCAGCGGTTTCGGCGCTTATCTGGCAAGCACGAGGACCCGGGTTCAAACCCCAGCACCACATACACAACTAAGTGTTAGAGCAACTAAGGCCATGTGAAAGACTCAATAAAGTTGTTTCTCTCTTTCTCTGTCTCTCTCACTGTCCCTCTCTCTTTAAAAAAAAAAAAATAGTTTTAATAAAACACTTAACAAGAAATCATTCAATTTTATAAAATAAACCTGGAGTCTTAGAACCCAAAAATATCTATAAAATTTTAATTATTATCAAAAACTTAACTGGAAAAATATAGCACAAATCCAATAACTAAATCTAACTTTCCAGACTTACAAAATAACTGTTAGCCCTTGAGCAGAGCCATGCTTAAAATCAAAACAGTATCAACAGAGGGAATCATTTTTCTTAATCCTATGAGGCGCTCAAGAATAAACTCACAAAAATATGACTTTATAAAAAAGATACTGAATATGCCCTCTAGAAAAGCAAATGTCTTAGGAATAACAGAGATGCACTTTTAAACTTAATTTCCTTAAAACAGAAGTGCTATGCTCATAATGTAAAGACTACAGCAATCTAACATTTAATACCTTAACAGTCATTTTTTCCTACACTACTTTTAAAAATCAACATCTTTTAGTTACTGAATTAAACATTATAGCAATATAAACTGATGAATATACATAATTTTTGTATGATGATCAATTCTAGTCTGAATAATATGACCACTCCTTCCCTGGCAAGAGATTTGCTCCAAAGGCATACAAATCTATTGACGAATGCTGGGACACTGCCAGAGTGACAAGGAACTTTAAATGTGCCAAGATTTCTAGGCAGCAAGATAAAATTTCAATGGGATAAGCACTCGAAAATTTTTAGCTAGATTTATTCTTTTTTTTTTTTTTTTTGTAAATGACTAGACAATACTTCTCTAGAACTTCCCAAGATCACACAGAAAAAGTCAGGACAGAAAAAAATACTAACATTCTACATAATTACCTAACTTTATACCTCCCTGAATGCTGGTGTCAAGAAAGATCTCAAATAAAGTAAAGAGGAGAACAATGAGAAAAATTCTGAAGTAAGGGTGGTCAGTAACACTAAAGGAACCATCCAACTGCCTGAGAATGTTAAAACACTTGTATATGACACAGACTATCTAGTTTGGTTTTGTTGTTTTGTCCTCCCCCACCCTCCCACCCCTACCCCCCATACCAGGGATCAAACCCAGGACCCTCTTTCATTCTGGGTAAGTGCTCTACCAATGGGCTACATCCCCAGCCCTGATGGTCTACTTTTAACCTTCAATCCCTATTTATCTTTCCCTCAAGGTAAGTTAAATAGTACAATTATTAACAGAGAATGGGCTATCACAGCAACTATAAATAAAACATGACTACAATACAGAGATATCTCTTGCCTTGTAGCTTGTGGAATTAGCTTCACTACTTTACTGTCAACCTAATTTGTGTCTGCATGCACACATGATCTCATACATGGTGCGTATGAACTAAATGTTCTCCTGATGGAGGAACACAGCAAACCTGGAACCCCCAAAATATACACTAATATCATACCAGTACCCAGCTTTGAATGAGATTATTGTATCCTCCTTATTCCATTGGCCACTCTATCACTAAAGGTGGTACTATATCAAGAAAAAATAAAAGCCAATGGCAAGTAAACAGAAAAAGGAAGGAGTTCTGGATATATTTCTACAGTGATTGGTACTCAGGACTAACATCACTCCTATGAGGTAACTAAGGCATAAGTCTCATTTACTGAGGAAAAAAGAGTGATTCCAGAAAAAAAGTGAGTTACTTATATCAATTTCCCTGTACATTCCCCTTACAAACCTCTGCCTGGACTTAAGTGTCATGAAATTGCTCTGAAGTGGTACCACAAGACACAAAGCCCACAGAAACTACAAAAACAGACTTCATGCCAGAGTAGAAGGAAGCCTGAAGACGTTTAGCCCTCATCAGTACCAGCAGCAGCCACCATTCACTGAGATCTACTATGGACCCAAGGTCCAACCACATTCAGTTACTGAATCCTCTGACAACACAGGGAGGTAGGTTTTCTTCCTGTTTTGCCAATGAGGAAATGTGAGAAAGAACAGTTAAACAACATGGCTGCTAAATGGAGAAAATAAGATTCATACCCAGGCCTGACTGACCCCAGAAGTGTCAGCTTTCCCTTTCCTTACCATGTCTCTCCTGTACACCTGACTCTCTCTTACCACTTAGTAACAGTCCAGGCACCAACTCTGGTGCTTTCTGTACAAGATGTTATTCCTCTCAACCACTCTGAAAGATATGCCCATTTTATAGATGAGAATGAGTCTTAGGTTAATGTGATTTCCATGACAACAAAAAGAGATCTAATTCAGGTCTTTTGAGCTCATGCTCTTTTCCCTTAAAATGCTGCTTCAAAAGATCTTTATTTTCTAGCTATTTCACATATGCTACAGGATTTATCATATGGTAATTCTTATGGTATTTATCATATGGTAATATCATACGGTATTCTTCCTTCTGAAGGAAAACTGGTGACAGACCCATGAGATAAGTAGCATTATTCTCATTTTACAGAGGCTTAGAGAACTATTGCGACCAGATCAAGGTACAAAGTAGTCATGTGGCATGGTCAGAAGTAAAGCCCAGTCTGCAGACACCCACATGTGTACTCACAGCCAGTAAACCATGCTGCCTCCAACACGCTGGTATCTCTGTCAACAGTTTGAGAAACTGCCGAACAGAAATCATGTGGGCAAC
Organism: Aplodontia rufa; assembly: GCA_004027875.1. NCBI lineage: Eukaryota > Metazoa > Chordata > Mammalia > Rodentia > Aplodontiidae > Aplodontia > Aplodontia rufa. Next base: position 7,019 of record PVKS010015662.1, on the reverse strand, counting down.
CCCTTAACTTTCTTCCAATGGACCAAAACTTTAAAAATTTCAGTTCCTAACATGAATAAGAAACTAACTGTGATATGGAATTAATTCTGTGATATATAGAATTATAAAATTTCTATGAAAACAGAAATTAAGGTGATAAATTAGGTTTGGAGGAAGAGTCGAAAGGACTAAAGGCCATTTATTTTGGTGTCCTGACAAAGTAACAGAACAGAATTACTTAATTTCTAATTACTACATTTTTCTGATTCTGAGACATTCAAACATTTACTCATGATGTTCCAAGAATTTCAGAACTTACCACACATTATCCCCAAGGCTGTGCTAAATACCGCCATATAGCCAAAGTAAAATGATGTTTGAAATAAGCCATACATCCTGCAATAAAACAAAATAACTGAATATAGCAAACACATTTTTACTTTCAATATAAGGTCTTAAAGTTTAGTATTTAAACACCAAATTTAGTTTCCTAAATTAAAAAAAGAGAGAGAGAAAATGTCTCCACTTACTTTGTTTTGAAAAAATAGTAGTAAAAGGAATACATGTAAACATAGATTGCAGTCGATGCAGCAGAGAGAAAACTTGTCCACTGCCTAGAAAAGAAGAGAGAATTTTTTTTATGAGAGAGAGATGGGGGAAGGTAGCAGGGGAGGGAAGGGAGAGAGGAGAAAGAATCAATTTTATTTTATTTTTAATCTGGCCTTTGTTTCTCTGGCACTTAGTTCTGTATGTGGTGCTGGGGTTTGAACCTGGGTCCTTGTGCATGCCGGGTAAGCACTCCAATCGAGATAACTTTTTTGAATGAATGGCACTAAAACAAGAATTTTAAAACCAAGAATTTTAGAAAAATAAATAAAATTCTATATGTTAAAAAAAAAAAAAAAAACAAATGTTTGAGCTAGGCATGATGGCACATGCCTATAATCCCAGTGACTCAGAAGGCTAGGGCAAGAGGATCACAAGTTCAAAGTCAGCCTTAGCAACTTGGTGAGACCTTGTTTCAAAATAAAATAAAATAAAAGGGCTGGGGATGATGTGATTGGTAGTTATGCACTTCTGAGTTCAATCCCTCCCCCCCCAAAAAAAGAAAAAGTTTGTGCATTGGGCACAAAGAGCTTAATAATTGGGAAAGATCCTGAATTTTCTCACTTTCCCTATTATAAGTGACATGAAATGAAGCATTTCCTTTTTCAGACTTAATATTACTCATGTTTAAAACAAACAAAAAGATGCTTCCTCATAAAACCCTTTCCACGTTATGCATTTTGCAAAAATATTTCTTCTAATGTTAGCACAAAAATTCTGATTGATACTATTTTTCCTCTAAAGTCTGCGTCATTTTTATAACAACAACAACAAAAAAATCTCTATACCCTCATAATAACAAAAGTTTTTATCTGGATCTTTTCCTCTGCTTGATACACTTCAAAAGCAATCTTACCATAAAATATTATGGCCCTGAGAGTTTCTGCCCACAAAGAAGTACTTACCACCTGTAATCCTCTGCATTTAGCAGAAAGTATGTGCACACAATGGTCACACAGACGGTCACAATGCACAGGATGACCAGCACCAGCATCATGAAGCCATAGACATAATAGATCTTATATGCCCAGAAAGACGTGAAGATGAAATACCTAAGAAAATTCAATATAGACACAGGTTTCCAGTCTTCATTCTTAAAGCTAACTCTGCTCTCAATCTTAGTTCTTACTTTTATCTCACTTAAATCTCCACATTTTTTTTCAGTACCTTCCAACAGCTTCCCTTATGCTTTCCCATCTATTAAATCCTTGAAAATTCTCTCAAATATATTTTCTTTTACTTTTCAAGATTCTTCAACCAGATAATTGTCTCTAATCAAACTGAATAAATTAGAAGATTAAAGGAGTAAAATGTGGAAAAGAACAAATGAAAATAGCAAAAAATCTGAATTTGAAAAATAAAGTCAATTTCTTCACTCTTTCATTTGTTTGTAGAGACAACACTATCCAAGCACTGTGTTTTATATTTTGCAAAAACATACTATCAAATAGAAAAATAAGGTTGACAAAGTGATAATATATAAAATTAGGAAAAGAAAAATAATTAGGAAAATAAAGTCCAACTGGGTGCAATGCAGAATGCCTGAAATTCCAGCAGCTTGGGTGGCTGAGGCAGGAGGACCTCAAGTTCAAAGCCAGCCTCAGAAACTTAGCAAGGCCCTAAGTAACTCAGTGAGACCCTACCTCAAAATATAAATTAAGAAAAAAAGGGAATGGGATGTCGCTCAGGGTTAAGCACCCATGGGTTCAATCCCAGTATCAAGTAAAATAAATAAAAATTTTAAAAAAATAAAGAAAAGTCCAAAGAAGATTTACCCTGTCTCCAGAAGACAGTAAAGGAAAGGGCAATAAGATTTTCTTATTAGAAAAAAGATGCTTTACTCTAAATCCTTTACTCAAGTCATCACTAAACCAGGGCAGGGCCTTTTAGCTTGGTTTATTGTTTGTTTTTTTTTCTTGTTCTCCTCTGGTCATTGGTTAATTTGTCAGTCATTCATTCTTTGCCCAAATGTTTACAGAGCTCCTCCACATATCAAGTAGGAAGGTGGGAAGAACAGCACTGTGAAGAAACACCAGGAACAGGGCAATAATCACTGTGGTATGTACCATCCTACTGAACACAAGAGGGCATCTCCTAGTTTTGTTTGGGTGGGCACTGGGAGAAGCAGTAAAAAGATTTGGATATGGCATGTGTGGAGTGGGGGAAGCCAGGAGAATGATCTAGACGGAATAGCACAACAGCAAAGGCAGAGGGGTTTATAAAGGAATCCCCTACATTTTGAAAAATCAAAGAATTCAGTATGGCTAGAACTTTAAATGAAGGGGCAAAAACTGAGAGTAAATAGGACCAGTTCTTGAGTTACAGAGCAACAATCCAGAATACTGGACCACTGGAAGAGAAAATTAAGTTTTATATTTAGCAATGGTGAAGGATGCAAATATGAAGCACAGTAAGTGGGCACAAGGTGACAAACTCTCATCTTGATAAAAATGAAAAGTTTCTAACAAAGAAGTGACATGAGCAGACTGTGACATGTTAAAAGGATCACTTGGTTATAAGAGGGTTTGGGTTTGAGGGTATTCAAAATGATACAACTTTAAAGAAAGAACAGAGAAGCTATCTAATCGAACAGAGTGCCTGGGAAAGCAAACAGTGATGTGATGCAGAAGTACTGGTGACAAGGGCAGGAAAAACAGAGGTTAAAACGGAGTGAGAACACACAGTAGTACCAGACTGGAAGGCACTACGAGTGGAAAGAAGTCAGGTGACTGAGGGTGTGCCCTTGAAGACAGTGCAACAGTCCCTTCCTCTTCTCTCTGCTTCTGCTGCACGCTTCCACCATGAAGAGAGCTGCCTTGGCAAGCAAGGGGCGAAGACACTGGACTGCAACCTGAGGAACCTTACAGGTAGAGTCATCTCAAGCATTTGTCACAGTGACGGAATGCTGACTAACAGAGACAATTTAGTTAAACATTACATAAAACAATAAGCATGAGAGCAAAAAGGATGCGTGGCTGCTGTGAAAGTCTGTTGAATGCTCTGAAAGATTTAATAAGGTGGGTTGCTAAACAAACAAAAAAGCTGTAAAAGTATGTATGGGTGAGATGGCTATAAAAGACAGGGGGATAAATGGACATATCTTGAAGGACTCTGTACTTAGAATGCTTCAAATGGTTCTTTATATTCTTGCTCCACTTTAAGACGTGAAAACAAAGAAGTTGTATTATGAATGTCAAAGAAAAAATGGTTGAAACTGCAGCCAAAGATATGAATCAAAGCAAGACCTCGGTTCTGTATTTAAAAAAAAATAAATATCAATGGAAGAATGTACATTTAGTTATTTTAAAATATTATATATGCAACTTTTTAATATTTTTCTTACATGAACCAACCTTTTTAATTAACCAGCTGCCAAACTAAATCATGTCTGTTATGGAGGCTTTTACTGTACTAGAGAGACCTCCAGGGTATCTGGAAACATGTAAGGGAATTTAAAGTTATAGGCAAGAGCCAAGGGTATGTAACTATTGTGTTTGAGAAAGTCCCAAACAAACAACCAACTTGTCTAAAAATAAACAGAGCATTCCCATCAAGGAATCCTGGACCATAAGCAGAGAAAATTAAGGTTTATATTTTGCAATGGTGAAGGATGCACGGGTAAGTGGGCATAGGAGGATGTACCCTCACATCCCCAAATACATATACACTTCCCAATACCTCTGGCAAGCTTCTAGGAGAGGAACCTAGCAGTGATTACATCAAAAGATCTCAGGGTCTAGACTGACTAATAGGTAACAGTTTACCTAGTTCCTTGGATCCTCAAAAATATTCAAAAAATACAATAAAAACCAGAAATTTCTTCCATCATATCAAAGGCTGGTCTACCATTCTCTAGCATGTATGCTTTGATTTCTTGGCTCTCCTGTTAAGTGAGAGAAGCCTAGAATACAAAACAAAAAGTACACACTTCACCTGAATATTTGAGAACAGGGCAGACAACCTCCTTTAGACAGCCTACACAGACCCTTTCCTGAAACGCATGGAAGTAACAGACTACTATGGCTTGGGTATGGTCTGGTTGTCCCCTAAGGATTCATCATGATTAAAAGTCTTGTTCTCTAGGATGGCACAGTTGGGAGGTGGTAGAACATTTGGAGGTGGGGCCTAGTGGGAGATCCTTAGGTTACTAGGGGGTATGCTCTTAGAAGGGACAGTGGGATGTCAGTCTTTCTCTTTGACTTCCTGTTTGACAACGTGAGCTGTCTCTCTCTCTCTCTCTCTCTCTCTCTCTCTCTCTCTCTCTCTCACACACACATACACACAATTTATCATCCCCCATGTGCCACCATTCACCAACCTCACCAGGGGCCAATTAAATGAGGTCACCTGATCTTGAACTCTGAACTCAAAAACTGTGAACTGAAGTTAGCTGCCTTAGGTAGCTTGTTATAGTGACACAAAGCTGACTAGTATTGATGCTACCTCATCTGAAGATTCTATACCTACTCTAACCCCTAAATTCTTTTACTATAGTAAATCCCTCAAAACACAAACACACGGCCAAAACTTACATTTCAATAAAGATAGAGCCAAAAGGTAAAATTCCTCCCAGGCAAACAATAACTGCAGGCTCCATAAACCTGGAAAATATTAAAATTAACAGTAAACTTATAAAAATATGATTTTTATACTATGTAAATCCTTATGATAGAAAGGTGATGCTTAAAACTTAAAAATAAAACAAACCAGTATACAGAAAAACCGAACTCTAAAGAGGCACAATACACACTTGAGACTTCATATTTGCCATAGGCTATAATTAATATTCTTTCCAGTATTAAAGCCTGAAGTAAGTATTTAAGGAACACAACTTTCTGTTATCACCAGAAGTCAAGAAGGACTATGTGTTTAACTTCTATTTTGTCACCTCTCCTCTCAATAACTTCTAAGAACTCTAAAGACACCTACACAGAGAGTCAGAGGGATGGAGAGAATCTGCAGGCCCCATCTGAAGGAAGGTACTATAAACTGCAGCCTTGCCATGTCTCTCCTCACTCTCCTTGGCTCTGTAATTGTTTCCCAATAAATTATACAATTAAGGTATTGGGAGTTCTAATTTATAATGGGCCAAAGAACAAAAAATAAAATTCAAACTTCACTCATTTATTCAACAAATGTTTACTGACTGCAACCTGTAATTTCTTGCTTGGAATTTTTCATCTCACTTCTTACTGCAAGTACTGGCTCAAGCACTGCCCTGAGTCTCCTAGGAAGAGGTGGCACTTTTGCCTGTTTTCCCACTGCCTCTAGAATGCTCCACTGCAGCATTTGCCACACTATTCTGTAATTAATTACACACCTCAGACTTCACTAGATTATAAACTCTAGCAGACAGAAGCTATTCTGAGGATTGTATGCACAGTATCTGGTGCAGAAAAGACACTAAACTATTATCAGTTTAGGATGAATAAAAACAGAAGAAATTTTTAACCATTAAGAACTGAAAAAATAACTTAAAAATCACCTAAAATATTCTTTCCTTGTTTTATAGGAAATCAATACCCACAGAAGTTAAAAATGATCTTCCCAAGATCAATCAATGAAAGCCAGATGACCAATGAGATTCGGGTTCCTATGTTCCTACATGTAAGTGTGACATATCTCTGGTGAGGAAGGTCACCTATGATTCATTCCTCTCCTTCACTAGCTCTAGGGACCTAGAGCAACTTTTATGATTTCTGGCTTTAACCTTATCCTTCCTAGTGATGAGGTGAACACCAGTATATTAAAGAGTCCTAATCACCTAATATTAATTTAGAAAAAAACAGCTGAAAAAAAGACTCAAAAAATTTCTAGCTAGCTAGTGGAAGAAGGAGGAACAAGCAAGGAGAAAGGAGGGTTAGGAAGAGTATGTTATTTGCATGTGTGAATATGCCACAATGAAACCTATTATTCTAATGAAAATGCACAAATAAAATTCTGGCCAAAACCTCTCACAAGAACAAATCTAAGGAAAGAAAAGAACCTAGCCAATTCCTAAGGCTAGAATTGACTGCTCCCCTCTTAACCACAGGGGCTACTATATTCAACCTCCATTTCTATACATGTCGATAAGCTTCCACACCTAGGAAAGACAAAAAGAATAACTGTCATCTATTTGTATAAGTATCTTTTATAATTTACTAAAATATCTAAGAACAAGGGCCTTTCATTATATACCCCTTATTGTAAAGATGTAGTCTGCTCAGCTATTATAAAATGACAAATCTACTGTTTACCTATTCTTACGAGATAAAATAAAAGTACAGGAAGATTGTTCTATTTTATGTCTGTAGTTAAGACCTAGAAAAATAAAGAAAAGCAGACTAGCATAAATCAGATATATATATACACATATATACATACACACACACACACACACATACACACACACATATATATATACTTTTTTTTTTTTAAGAGAGAGAGACAGT
>PVKS010015661.1:0-45551 GCA_004027875.1 Aplodontia rufa | reverse complement strand
GGGAGGGGGGAGGGTATATGAAGAACTCATAGGAGACTGGAAATTGGGAAGATGGGGGAACCATCCCAGAAGCCGATGTCATTCCTCCACAAACTATCCATTTAACGCATGAGTTCTTCTGGGGGAAACTACAACAGGTGAAACCCAAGGTGGTAATCCATGTTTTGGCATTACCCCTGGATAACAAAGTATATATACATTGATTACTGTTGGTTTGATAATGTTTCCCCCTCAATTGTATCTCTATATACTTCTAATAAAATAAAAAAATAAGCCTGAAGACATCTCTACAGATGAGCTCCAGAAAAATTTTGACTATCGAGCCCCCAAGATTACTTTTAGAAGGAGCAATTATTCACCAAAATAATTTGTATATAGTCTATGAATAATAACCAAAAATTCTTTTGGGTAAATATTAGTGATTACTGGATGAGCAAAATTCTGTAATTTCTGGTATTCCTTTAAAACAATGGCCACATCCATACATAGATCTATGTTTTTAAAATGTTTTTATTAGTTTATTATAATTATGCATAATATAGGGGTTCATTTTGATATAATTCTGAGCTATAATGGAATAAAAGAATGTTATTTGCACCACTTCATTTCCTACTACTTTCTTTTTCCATCTCCTCATTCCTCCCCTGTCAATAGAGGTCATTTATTTTATTTTATTTTATTTTTTGATACTGGAGATTGAACCCAGGGTTACTAAGCCCTGAGCAACATGTCTAGCCCAGCAAGTGATTTTTTTCAGTCTTGGGGATTGAGCCCAGGGGCCTTGCACACGCTAGGCAAATCTCCTCCTTCTTTTTATTTATAATTTTTTAAACTAGTGCTTTGTAGATGTACATAAATGAGAAAATCCCTGTGGTGCATTCTTATATACATGTAGCATGATTCAGTTGATTTCATCCCACCATTCCTCTCTTACCCTGCCCTCTTCTCTCCCACTCAATCCCTTCCTCCACTCCAGTGTTTTCCCCTCTATTATCCCTGCAACCCCTGGCTTCCCCCCCACCATTACATTGCTCTGGGTTCTGCATATGAGAGAAAATATTCTACTCTTGACTTTGAGTCTGGCATACTTCATCACCCTGATGTCCTCCAGCTCCATCTATTTCAGCAAATGCCATGATTTCATTCTTCTTTATGGCTGAGTAAAATTCATTGTGTATATACACTACATTCAATATGAATACCTAAGTCAGTGGTCTCAGATGGGGACAGTTTTGACTGCCAGGGGACATTTGGAAAAACCTGAAGGCACATTTTGCTGGCACAGTTGGGGGTGGTGCTCTGGTTTCTGGTGGCTGGAGGCCAAGGGATCCTGCCATGTGCAGGCTTTCATGATGTCACTGGCCATGTCATCCTCCATCTGGGCCTACCTTTTTCACATTGATAAATTTCACCCTTCCAACCCAAGCAAGAGCCTCTCTCGAAAACACACAGTAAGGGCCTAAGGAGGACCATGGAGCAGATGAGGTAGGGTAGAGTGTCATGTGAGGAAGAGCCTCTGGCCAGTGAGTAGGGCGCAGCAGAGACCTTGAGATTCTGAACCTCACATCCCGACAGTTCTGCTAAGGGCAGGTCCTGCCCATAGGTAAGGGGAGAGTAGGATTTTCATCTGTGTCCCATATTTTGATAGATCCAAAAGTGCACTTAGCCCCAAAAGTGCACTTCTTTTTGCTAAAATAGTGTCTGGACAAACTAAAATTCCTTCTAAATCGGCCTCCATTCTTTAGCTGTGGAATCAGCAATCTCCATGTTGCAGAATGTGCTGATGATCATGATGCAAATCCTCTCCTCCTCCATGACAGATCTGAGGTCTCAGGTTTGCATCTGGCCTTAGTCACTGACAGGTTCACAGCAAGGGACAGTCATCATGCATGTCAGTGCATGGTGTATCAGTGACTGCCTGGACTGGGCAGGGATGGATTACAGAAGGGCATGAGGAAGCTCTGGGGACTGTTGGATGTGCTCCTTATCTTGAATGTGGTGACCGTTTCACTGTATATACATCTGTCAAAATTTATCAACTAAATTGCACAATTTAGTTTTTTGTAGTTTTCCAAATGTCAGAAATGATTGTTCAAATTTTACCTATTTTTAATTGAGTTGTTTTTATGAATAAGTTCTAAGGGCTTTTATATAATCCATTATTTTTCAGTTTTCTTTCATGTATAAAATTCTTTTTTAAATTATTTTGATTAGTGCATTATAGTTGTACATAATGATGGGATTTGCTGTCACATATTCCTAGATGTACACAATACAGCAAAACAATTTGGTCAATATCCCCCTCTCCCACTGCACCCCTCTAGCTCCCTCCTCCCATTCCCTATTACCTTGCCTTTCTTCTAGGTCCTATATTTTTCCTTAAAAAAAAAAAAACAATTACAATGATATAATTCTTATACCTATGAAGATCACTTTTTATATACATGACTATAGTATATACAGTGACATACTTATAAATGCTTGGAATGTACCTTGCTTTATTTCAGTTCCAACATTTCCCCTTCTCTTCCCTTCCTATCATCCCTTGTTATTCTTCAGTATTTTTGACAATAGGATTAAATATTTATGTTTTTGTAAAGGCATGCAGTATAGCTTGTTCAAATATCTTATGTAGTATCTTGCAACTCTATCTCATAAATATTAACATATTGCATTTTTGTTCTGTGGTTCTAATCCATGACTTTATCTACGTTGACCCCAAGACTGGGTTTATCTCTAGCTGCCACAAATGAGAGAAAACATTTGACCCTTGACTCTCTGGGTTTGGCTAACTATGCTCAGCATGATTTCTTCCACTTCTCTTTCATTTACCTTTACTAGATGCAATATCATTGTTTCTAATAACTGAGTAGAACTCCATTGTATATTATATATACCAGAGCTTTCAGATCCATTCATCCAGTGAGGGGCATCTAGGTTGGTTCCATAATTTAGCTTTTGAAAATTGAGCTGCAAAGTCTCTTGGCAAGCAGGAAGCCTGGAGCAGAGAGGCCCGCTTTTTCCTTCACAGCCTGTGGTGACCACTGATGAGTAAGATGCAGTGTGAGTGATGGCACTCAGGACAGCTAAGGCCATTCCGTGGCAGGCCCCGTGAGCGGCCAGAGGAGAGGCGTGGGCTGGTGTGCTGTGTGGAACTTAGCTACGGAGGAAAAGAGTCCCTGCAGAGGCGAGCAGGGACCAGCTGTGTACAGGTGTCTGGAGGCCCTGTTGACCCAGGCACTTAAGCATTCACTGTGCTTGGAGCTGTCCGATGTCACCCCCAGCTCCTGGCATCCGGGTACTGTGGGCTCTGGTCCTCCCCTTATTCCACAGCCCCCTCCCCCAATCAAAACTTTGCCAACTGAGGGGTCTGTGTCCCCCAGGACTTCACTCTGGTAATTAATTCATGCTGAAGTTTTATTATCTAGCAATCCACAGGGTGCTTTCTCCCGAGAGTATTTCAAGGTGGGTTCTTGGTCTATGATTGCCTCTACCCTGAGCAGTAAATGAGTAACAGGTGCGTGCTAAACTTCAAAGTCGCATTTGTCTATGCACAGGAAGGACGTGGCAGCACCCTGACAGCTGAAGAGGAGCATGCATAAAAAATAAGACGAGCAAATGGGAATCAACCCATGAGGATACCGGAGTGGGTGCAGTCTGTGTTCAGGTTCTCAGGTTCAGTGTAGACCCCCTGGCCCACCCATCAACATGGACAAAAACACTGGCCTAAAAGTCTGCTTTTAGGCCCTTATCAAAGTTTGCTTCCCTTATCAGGGACAAGGGTCAGGCACCTTTTGCTTTCCTTCTGATGATGAGGGTCCACTTCCTCTTTCAAAGGACTATGACGGAGGGTATGAAACTGTGGAAGATGAGATTGGGTTAACTCAGTGACCCTTTCGGAAAACCTCCCTGTCAATCTTTGCATCTTTCTTACAAATGCCTGCTGTGGAGCACTGTCCAACCAAACCATCTGCAAAATGAAAGAGTTCATCTCTACACTGCCCGATGTGGTACCACTGGCCACACGTGGCTGTTGAGTGCCAGAAATGAACACAATGAATATGAACCACAACCACATAACAATTCTAACACTGAATGTGAATGGTCTCAATGCACCAATCAAAAGATACAGACTAGCAGATTGGATAAAAAAACAAAATCCAACAATATCCTGCTTATAGGAAACCCACCTTACAGCCATTGACACCCACACATTAAAGGTGAAAGGATGGGAAAAAAATCCACCAGGTATACGGCCCAAGAAAGCAAGCTGGAGATGCAATACTTATATCCAACACAGTGGATTTCAAACATAAATTAATCAAAAGAGATAAAGAAGGTCACTACATCCTACTAACAATACAATAGGAAGAAAGAACCATAATTAAATATATACTCTCCAAACACCAATACTCCCAACTATGTGGAAAAAATAGTCCAAGCTATAAAACCACTTGTGGACCTCAACACAATAGTACTGGGAAACTTTAATTCTCCTCTATCACCAATAAAAAGATTATCAAAGCAAAGAAACAATAAAGAGATCTCCAGTCTAAACAACACCATAAATCAAACAGACTTAACAGACATCTACAGAATATTCCACCCAAAATTGGCAGAGTATACCTTCTCAGCAGCACATGGATCCTTCTCTTTCAAGAATTCCTTAATTACTGCTCTCATGTCTTCCTGCATCCACTCTTCATTTAATAGGGTGTTATTCAATCTCCACATATATGTGTGTTTTGTTCCATGGTTTTTGCTGTTAATTATAATATTATGGTTATGGCATCATGGTCTGATAGGAATCATAGAATAATATCTACTTTTTTAGATTTGCTGAGATTTCCTTTCTGAATTAGAATATGATCTATTTTTCACTGTGTTTTATTAGTAAATGAGAATGAAGACACAACATATCAAAACCTCTGGGGCTGCATGAAAGCATTCTTAAGGGGAAAAGTTATTGCACTGAGTGTCCACATTAAGAATCAGGAGAGATCCCTAACAGATGAGCTTATACTCCACTTCAAATCTCTATAAAAGGAAGAACAGTCTAATCCCAAAGCTAGCAGAAGACAGGAAATAATTAAGATTAAAGCTGAAATCAATGAACTCCACCCCCGGAGTTGAGAGGCCAAACTTCCCCTTGCCAGCAGCCACACGGAGTGGCAGGAGGAGAAGGGTCTCCCTTCCTGTGGGGTGTGTGTCTGATTATGAAATGGCAAAGGGGCTTTTCAGATCATTTTTGCTTTGAAATCAATCAAGAAACCAATGAGACAGAAAGTATTTACTTGGCGTCTACTGTCGGGGAAAGTATCTGGAGAGGGGTATAAAAAGGCATAAACTCTGGTCCTGGTGCTTGGAAGAACAGAACCAGGCCCCAGGGAAGGAAAGAAATATGTGAACCTGATGGAACGCAATGCAAAAGATCACGGCGAAGCACTCCACAAGCCCCCTCTGGAAGAAGAGGTGCTATGGACGAGAAGCCGGGAACCTAGAAAAATGCTGTTGGCTTCCAAAGGGTGGAGGAGGAGGAGGAGGAATCAGGTGGGTGTTGGGAGAGGCTGGTCTTGGAGAACGATTAGGATTGAGGTGAAATGTGGGGTGGGCAGTGGAGTAAGCAAGTGAGAGATGGCAGAGGGACAGTGGCCTGCCACGCAGACTGTCACAAATCGATCCTCCCAAGCTGCGGAAACAGGAGGCCTCAATAGGAGACTTCCAGAACTGCCGGTATGTTGCTCATTCAAGATTAATGAAATCTCGCAGCGCGGCTCCGAGCAATGTGGCTTTGCCTTAGTACTCAGTAGGAAATGGGGCATCAAATAATCATTGCAAACAATGCTTTCTTCTCCCACAAGGGCAGTGCGAGGTGACTTTCAGCAGCTCCCTCTCCAGGACCCAAATATTTTAAGCTAAATGCACAGGGAAGGAACCGAAGCCAGGCTCTGTTCTGGGCCCTGGGAGTAGTGAGCAGGACAGAGAAGGGCCAGCCCAGATGGAGCTTGGTTTTCCTTTCTGCCCTTAGGATGTGATCTGAGGACCAGCAGCCTAGCGCTTGTAAGACATGGAGACCCCAGCACTCCAGGCCCGGGGCACCTGAACCTGCCCTTACACAAACGCTCCTAGTGACTCAGGCCTGCCAACGTGAGGGACTCCTGCACTTAGCAAGAATCAGAATCCCTTGTGCCCACACCCTGTTGAACTGCAGATTTCCAGGCCCTGCCCCAGCGTACAGATCCTGTAGCTGGGAGGACCTCCAGGAATTTGCTTTCCTCATGAGCCGGAGGCTGCTGTCCTGAGACCCGCACCACTCCCAGTGCCTCCTACTCTAAGAGGTCATCCGTGTTCCAGGTAGACTGGGACTCTCTGGGGCATCTTGCTGGGCAGCATCTGGGCTGTGGTTGCTTCTGTTCCCAGCCCCACTGACTCCATGCAGGGAGAGTCAGGCTATGTGGTGAGCCCTAGATGACCCTCAAGCTTTTTCGCCCATTTAGAGAGCAAGCATCTAGGCCTAGCTCAGCCAGCCTGCCTAGAAACCTCAGGAGGGGTCACACAGCCTGCCATGGCCACTTCCAAACAGGCCAGCCACAGGGCATGGGGGCAGCCAGGCCTGGCCAGTGGAGTCACACCCAGTACATGAGATGGCCATCTACACCCATCCTCTTCTTCCTCCTCTGCTGGGTGAGAGTCAGCCCCTTCTGGCCCCAGCTCCTCGGGGACAGCCCCACTGCAGCATGGGTGACACTGGCCTGGGCTGCAGTCACTGGGCCAAGGGTGCCCCTGAACACAAATGCTGAGTCTCCCTTCCCAGTCTAGAGGCAGCCACTAGCAACACCAGCTAGTTATGTTTAAAATGAAATAAACTGAAGCCTTCAGTTTTCAGCTGCTGTCTTGGGTTGCTTGTGTCTCCCCCAAAAGATGCACTAACGTCTTCACCCCCCAGACCTGTGAATACGATCTCATTTAGAAATTGGGCTGCTGCAGCTGGAATCAAGTTAAGATGAGGTCATCGTCGCGTACCTTAATCCAGTGACTGGTGTCCTTATGAGAGGAGGAAGATTTGAACACAGACACCCAGGACGGAAGGCCAGGTGAAGATGGAGGCAGAGATTGGGTGCTGCAGGTGTTTGTCAAGGAGCACCGGATGGCCAAGCAGCTCCGGAAGCTAGGACAGGCCTGGGGCAGCCTCTTCCCAGAGCTACAGAAGGAACTGCATTCTGGCACTTCTTGCTGCCTTAGTTGTCTATTGATAGCATGTACTTTTATTGAATTTCCCCTTTTTGTGGGTTTTGAGGGATATTAGCTTGTTCTTCCATATGGAGTTTATCTTTGAGTATTCTTTGTAATGCTGGCTTTCTGTTCATAAAAGCTGCAAGTTTGTTCTTGTCATGAGAAGTTATTTTCCTCTCAAATTTGAAGTTAGTTTTGCTAGGTATAGTATTCTTGGCTACGTGTTGTGTTCACTCAGGCATCAAAAGATCTCCTTCCATGATCTCACTTCCAGAGCCTGAACTGAAAATTCAGATGTGCTTCTTATTGGTTTATCTCTCAATGTGATTTAGCATTTGTCCCTTGTAGATTTTAACATTCATTCCTTGATTTCCTTGTTGTAAATTTTGAATATGATGTGTCTTGGTGAGCTTCTCATTTGAATAGGCCTATTGGGTGTCCTATAGGCTTCCTGGATGAGCATATCTGACTCTATTTTTATATGGGCGAAATTTTCTTTAGCAATTTCCTTGAGAATATTCCTTATCCCATGTGTTTGTGTTTCAATTTCTTCCTGTATGCCAATTACTCTTAAAATGTTTCTTCTCATTTCATTCCAGACATTCTTAAAATTCTGTTCATGTTCTGTGAGGTTTTTTTTCTTTTTTGTCATCCATGCACTAGTTTGCTCAGCCTGTCCTCATTGTCAGAAGTTCTGTCTTCAAGAGCTGAGGTTCTGTTTTCTATAGGAGTTAGTCTATTATTAAGTTCTTTCATGGTCCCTCTCATGTCACTGACTGTAGATTTTAGCTCCGTTACCTCCTTTTTGAGTGTGTCTATTTCTTTGATAATAGAGTTTTTCATCTCTTCAGTCTTCTCACTTAGTCCCTTCATTATATCTTCTTTTAGGTCATTGTTCCTTTTAATAATCAGATCATTAATAATATTTTCAAAGTTTTCAGCTCGAACCCTATCCGTGGCATCCTTTTGGGGGGAGTTTTGGGTTTGAGGTGAACCTCTCCTTGTTTGATTCTTCATTTTGAAGAGCTTCTTGTGGATATCTGAACTGAGATTTCCTGAGAGGAAAGCAGGCAGTTCTCCAGGTGGTTTTTCCTTGCTAGTCAAATGGTCAGATGAACCACCAACTCTTTGATGATCACCTTCTTCCAGATGGTGCATCTGCCTGGGTCCTCATGTTCCTCTACCTTTTGGTTCCAGGCTCAAGGTTGCAAATCTGAACCTAACAAAATATAGTCCAACCTTCCAGTGAGACTCAAACAGGCCCCAAGAGGAAAGTGGGGCTTAGGTAGGCAGGGCTGCTCCAGGCAGGGAACCTCCCCTGGTTGATCCTGAGCAGGGTTGCTCCAGATGAGGGTCCTACTGATGGTGTCCTGAGTGCCTTCTGGAAGGACTCAAACAGGCCCTAACAGGAATGCTGGGCATAGGTAGGAGGCCCTGCTCCAGGTGGGGATCCTCCCCTGGTTGGTTCTGAGCAGTGCTGCTCTGGATGAGAGTCATACCTGCGGTATCTTGAGCACCTTTTGGCAGGACTCAAATAGGCACCAACAGGAATACAGGGTGTAAGTAAGCAGGGCTGCTCCAAGTGGAGAACCTGCCTGGTTGGTCCTGAGCAAGGCTGCTCCAGAAAGGGGTCCTGCCACTGGGGTCCTGAGCGCCTTCTGGTGGGTCTCAAACAGGCCCCAATAGGAACGTGTGGCATAGATAGGTGGAGCTGCTCCAGGTGGGGAACCCCTCCTGGTTGATCCTGAGCAGGGCTGCTCTGGACAGTGGTCCTACTGGTGGTGTCATGAGCACCTTCCAGCGGGACTCAACAGACCCCAACCAGAGCATGGGGTGTCACGTAGGTGGGACTGCTCCAGGTGGGGAACCTCCCCTGGTTGGCTCTGAGCAGGGCTGCTCCATATGGGGATCCTACTGCTGATTTCCTGAGTGCCTTCTGGTGGGTCTCAAACAGGCCCCAATAAGAACGCAGAGCGTAGGTAGGTGGGGCTGCTTCAGGTGGAGAACCTCCACTGGTTGATCCTCAGAAGGACTTCTCTGGACAGGGGTCCCACAGACTGTGTCATGAGCACCTTCCAGTGGGAATCAAACAGGCCCCAACCAGAATGCAGGGCCTGGTATGCGGGGCTGCTCCAGGTGGAGAACCTCCCCTGGTTGGTCCTGAGCAGAGCTGCTGGGTATCTTTCCAGGGGATTTAGAATCAGCACATCATAGTGACACAGCAATATCTATGTTAATAGCAGCTCAATTTACTATTGCTAGACTATGGAGACAACCCAGATGTCCCTCACTGGATGAATGGATCCAAAAACTGTGGTACATATATATCATGGAATTTTACACAGCAATTAGAAACAATGATATTGCAGCCTTTGAAGGTAAATGGATGGCTATGGAAGAAATTATGCTGAGTAAAATTAGCATAACCCAGAGAACCAAGGGTCGAATGTCTCCATCATGTGTGGAGGCTGGATCTAGACCCTGGCCAGTGAGAAAGATGGTCTATTATCCTGTGTTAAATCCAGATAAGGTGTAATGTTATACAACATAATCCTTTTTTTAGAGATATTGTGGGAAGGGGAAGGGAGGGATAAGGGTGGGTAATTGGGGGGGACACTCCTGGGGGGTAATTCTAATATCCAGAATCTATATACATTTTATATTATTTTGTTAAATTGTATGTGGTTGTTCAATAATAAATTTCTCAATTTAAAAAAATGGACTTCTCAGGGAGGTCAGAGATCTCCTTCTGAGTTGATTCCTCCATATCCCCCCTCCAGTCTCCTAGATATCCTTCCTAATCCCTACCCTCTCCCTGCCCTCCTACCTACGTCTCCAGGTATCCTAGGCAATGATTCCTGTTTCTGTAAAAATTCATACATTTTGAGGTTATTATTAGCTTAGTCATCTAACATACTGTTTCCAGATGTATTCTAGCGCTTTTGGGAAAATACCCAGAAGTGAGAGAATTGGGTCCTAAGGTGGTTGGTTCCAACCCTAATTTTTTTGAGGAGTCTTTCCATTGCTTTCCAGAATGGTTGAACCAGTTTGCAGTCCCACTAGCAGTGTGACAGTGTTCCTCTTTTCCCACACCCCCTCTAACATCTGTCATTGTTCCTATTCTTCATTTTTGTCACTCTAACAGTAGTAAGGTGGAATCTCATTGAAGTTTTGATTTGCATTTCTCTTATTTTTAGTGATATACAGCATTTTCCACTGTATTTATGGGCTTTCTGAACTTCCTCTGGTGAGAAGTTTCTTTTTAGTTCCATAGCCCATTTATTGATTAGATTATATGTGATTTTGGTGTTTAGTTTTTTTAGTTCTTTGTATATTCTAGATATTAGCCCTCTGTCCAGGGTGTAGCAGGCAAAGATTTTCTCCCATTCTGTTGGGTCTCTCTTGACACTCTTGACTAATTCTTTAGCTATGCAAAAGCTTTTTAGTTTAATTGCATCCCATTCATTTATTCTTGACTTTACTGCTTGCGCCAAGGAGTTTTATTAAGGAAGGTGCCGCCAACCCCTATGTCCTGTAGTGTTAATCCTACTTCTTTCTCAAGTAAATTTAAAGTTTCTGGCTTAATATCCAGATCTTTGAACCATTTTGATTTAACTTTGGTGCAGGATCCAGCTTCAGTTGTCTACACATGACTGTCCAATTTGTTCAACACCATTTGTTGAACAGGCTATCTTTCTTCCATGCTATGTTTTTGCCCACTTTATCAATCATCAAATAGTTAAAGATATGTGGGTTCATCTCAGAATCTTCTTTTCCATTGGTCTTCAGTTCTGTTTTGATACCAATACCATGCTGTTTTTGTTACTATGGCCCTGCAGGATAATTTCAGGTCAGGGATTGAGATACCCACTAATTCTTCCTTCTTGCAGAGTAATGTTTTGGCTAATCTGGGTCTTCTGTTATTCCATACGAACTTGAGAATTGCATTTTCTATATCTGTGAAGAATGATATTGGTATGTTGATGAGGATTGCATTAAATCTGTATAGGGCTTTGGGTAGTATAGCCATTATTATTATATTAATTCTGCCTAACCATGAGCATGGAATGATTTTCCATCTACTCTGGTTTTCTGTAATTTCTTTTCCTAGTGTTTGATAGTTTTCATTGTAGAGGTCCTTAATATACTTTGTAAGGTTGATACCCAAGTATTTCATTTTTTGCAGGAGATGGTGAATGGGAGAGATTTCCTGATTTCTTCTACTTCAGATTTGTTGCTGGAGTAAAGGAAAGCTAGTGATTTACTGGTGTTGATCTTATAGCCAGCCACTTTGCTGAAGTCGCCTATAAGCTCTAGAAGTTTTCTGGTCGAGCCTATTGGGTGTTCTAGGCATAAAATCATGTCATCAGCAATTAGAGACAACTTGATTTCCTCTTTTCTTATGCAAATTCTTTGATTTACACATCTTGCCTGATAGCTCTTGCAAGGGTTTCAAGGGTTATACTGAATAAATGTGGTGAAAGTGGACCTTATCTTGTTCCTGAATTCAGTGGAAATGCTTTCAGTCTTTCTCCACTGAGCATAATGTTGGCTATGGGTCTGTCATAAATGGATCTGACATAGTTAAAGTATCTTCCCTTGATCCCTATCTTCTCAAGTATTTTGAGCATAAAAGTATGTTGAATTTTATCAGAGGCTTTTTCTGCATCAATTGAGATGATTGTATGATTTAATTGTATTTAAGTGGTAATTTACATTTATTGATTTGTATATGTTAACGTAGCCCTGTTTTCCTGGAATGAGCCCACTTGATCATGGTGTATTATCTTTCTAATGTACTTCTGGATCCAGGAAAACAGGCTCTTTCTAGATTTTTGATGTATGCACTCAGTGCTATAAGTTTACCTCTTAAGAATGCCTCCATACTATCCTAGAGATTTCAGTATGTTGTTTTCTCATTCTCATTCAATTCCAAGAATTTCTTGATTTCTACTCTCATTGCCTCTTTTATCCATCCTTCATTTAAGAGGGAATTATTCAATTTCCAAGTATTTGAGTAGTTTCTGTTGTTTCTCTTGTTGATTGCTAAGATCATAGCATTGTGGTCTGACAGAATGCATGGGATTATATCCGCTTTTTTTGTATTTGTTAAGATTAGTTCGGTGAACTAGGATGTGATCTATTTTAGAAAAGGATCCGTGAGCCTCTGAAAAGAAGGTAAATTCAGCTGCCTTAGGATGGAATATTCTGTAGATGTCTGTTAAGCCCAATTGATTAATAGAGTTGTTCAGATTGGAGATGTCTTTGTTGATTTTTGTTTTGATGATCTGTCTAGTGTTGATAGTGCTGTGTTGAAGACTCCCAGTATTATTGTGTTGAGATCAATGAGGGGATTAATATCCTTAAGTATATTTTCCATTAATTTGGGGGGTTGTAATTGGGGTCATAAATGTTAATTATCATTATATCCTCTTGATGAACTGTCCCTTTTAGCATGATGAAGTGTCCCTCTTTGTCCTTTCTGACTAATTTTAACTGGAAATTAATTTTATCAGAAATTAGGATTGCCATGCCAGCTTGCTTTGTTGGGCTGAAGGTCTTGTCAAGATTTTGCCAAACTTTCACTGTCAGTCTGTGTCTATTTTTGAGTGTTAAGTGTGTCTCCTGTAGACAACATATTGTTGGATTTTTTTATTTTTTTGATCCAGTGAGCCAGTCTGTGTCTTTTAATTGGGGCATTGAGACCATTCACATTCAGAGTTAGAATAGACATGGGAAACTGAGTCTCAGACTTTGTGACTATTACAGAATTTTTCATCACCTTGGAAGTCATTTGTTGTGTAATGTGGTTATTGACTCACCCTTGTTTAAGGGTTTAGGGTATTATTAGCATTTTCTTCTGAATGAAGAATATCCTTCAGAATATTCTATAATGCAGGACTTGTGTTCATGTATTTAGCTAACTTGAGTTTATCATTGAAGTATTTAATTTCCCTGTCACATTTAGAGCTGAGTTTTTCAGGGCATATTATTTTTGGCTAAAAATTGCTATTTTTCAAAGCTTGAGAAATATTGTTCCAAGCTCTTCTGGTCTTCATTGTTTGATCTGAAAAATCCATAGTGATCCTAATTGGTTTGCCTCTGAATGTGCTTTGGGGCTTTTCTCTAGCTGCTTTTATAATTCTCTTTAATTTCTCTGTTATTCATTTTGTATATGATATGTCTTGGTGAAGTTCTCATTTGATTAGGCCAGTTTGGTGTTCTATAAGCATCTTGGATGTGATATTCTGGGTCAATTGTAATGTGAGGGAAGTTCTTGTTTATGATTTTACTTAAAAGATTCTTAATGCCTCTTGTTTGCTGTTAGGAGTATTCATCTAGTCCAATGACTCTCAGGTTATTTCTCCTCACCTCATCAAATATTATTTGGAAATTCTGGTCATGAGTTGTAAGTTTCTTCTCTTATCTATCCTCCTTGAATTCTACATTGCTTAGCTATCTTCATTATCTGATGTACGTTCTTCAAGAGCTGAAGTTCTATTTTCAGTGGAGTTTACTCTGATGTTAGTATTTTCCAGTGAATATTTGATTTGGTTGACTGTGGTTTTCAAAGTTGATAGCTCTACTACACCTCTTTTCAGGATGTCTAATTCTTTATAGAGCTGATCTTTCTTCTCATGGAATTGCTCCCTTATTTCCTTATAAAAGTTGTCTCTCATCTCTTGAAATTGTTCTCTGATTTTTTTCCTTAATTCTTCTTTCAACTCTTTGATTGAGTTACCAATCATAACATTGATACAATATCTTTGGTTTTCATCTAGGACCCCCACCGTGGAGTCCTTGGATGGAGAGCTGTGAGGTTGAGGAGGGGAGTTATTTCCCCTTTTGCTCATTTTCAGATACAGGGGGTGTAGCTTGAAGACCAACAGTGAATATTTCTCTTGTAGGGGTAATTGGAGTTTATTATTGCTTTGCTTCATTGGGATGGGGTGCTATTTTGGCAGCCCAGACCTATAGCTGCTGGTCCAATCAGTGAAGAATTGAGAGGCTATAGGTGCATATACTAGACAGTTTCAACTAAAACAATTATGATGATGATTAGCACCTGTAGGAGCAGTTTTCTTTGATGAGAGTTCTCACAATATATTATGATAGCAAACAAGTACCCATTTTAAGAATGCCTCTTTCTTCAGTTAGTAGGGCCTCTGTAGGTGGGGAGAAGAAATGACTAGGAAGTAAAGGAGGGGAATTGGGGAGGTAGATTAGAACACCTGACTTAGAATAAAGAGGAACAAGGGATTAGGGGGGAGTAGATTATTCCATTAGGAATAAGGAAAAACATAGATATGGGGTGCGGGTGGGGTAAAGACTTTGGGTGAGGAAGAGAGGAAACAGCTTATATCTAGGAATTGCCAGAGTACAGGGGAAGAAGAGGTTAGTATGGGGCATGGTTCTCTTCATCCAAAGGAGACTGAGGACTATTTTGCTATCATGAAGTGTTTTCCTGGTTGGAGCCCAATGCTATAGAGACAGCAGTCAAGTTCAAGAAGACACAGAGACAGTAGGAGCCAACCACAATTACATACACACAGAAAAATATGTACATCCATGAACACCAAATTCAGTTCTAACCTAAAGCAAAAAATGATTAAAAAAATAAAAAACATTAAAATTTAAACAAATTAAAAGTGTTAGATGGCAGCAGGAACCCCATTTAAAAAAAAACTACATGGGAAAGTTCTGATTTTTTGCCCTCTAGGTCAGTGTATATTGTGGAGGAATGTGTTCAAACCTGCCATATAGTTGGGGATTCTTCACAGTTGAGCTTGTTAAGGGAGATGGAGTTTGGTTATCTCTGGTGGCCTGGTTTTTCCTAGAGGATCTCCTCAAAATTTTCTGTTGCAGAGGGGTAAAATATCCTGCCCTGGCCTGCTTCTTATGAGAATAGAGTTCAGCACCCCCTGAGATGCACTCCTGATCTTCTTGAGCCCGAGGCCCAGAAGCTGTAGGGAGTCTAGTAAATCCTAGTGTAGTTGTGTGGGACTCTGACTGTTCCAAGGAATGTGGCCAGACTGAAACTTGCTTCTCCAGGATCACTGATGACCCACTCTGGATGTCTTATGATCTTCAGAAGCCCCAGGAGCTGCTCTGTGGAGATGACACAGTCCTGGCAAGGGAAGACTTGTGTGAGGGAGGCTCCAGGCTAACTGGGCCAGTGTTTTTGTGGTTCTCAACTGCAAGCACTAGGGGGCGTCCCACCTGAAGAGTTCAGGACCTAATGGAAACTTGGCTATGCACAGAACTCAGAGGCTGAGGGAGAGCCCAGGCTGTCCCTTTTGTTCAAAGGTTTCTGAGGCTAATGTCAGACCTTGCCTTGTTAGAGAGTTTCAGGCAGCTTTTGGAAAGTCTGAGACAGGTGGACCCCTTGGGAAGGATATGCCCTACTGTGCTGAGATCTGTTCAAAGACTCCTCATGTTTGGGCATATAAGAGGGCAGGCAGGAGGTCACCACCTGTAAGACCCGTGAGCTGGAGAGGGGATTAGTTGTTCCACACAACCCCCTGGGCAGACGGCCAGGTCAGGAGGTAGTAAATTCTGTTTTTCCTCCATGGAGTTGGGGGTCCCAAGTCCGTGCTTAGATGATAGGTCTGGTTTCACTTTCGATGAGTGAGTGTCCAACCCCACCCTCAGGGAGACCTCAAAATGGCAGATGGAGCAGGCGGGCTGCAATGCACCCAAAGCTGTAGGTCTGCTATTGTGAGTAATTAAGTCCCAGAGCTATAGCATCAGCTCTTGCAAATTATGAGACAGCAGGTTAGAAGGCGTCGTCTGCTGTGACCAGGTTAGAATACTTGCTCTGTTTCCTCCCCTCCAGGGTAGTTCCCCTCCCCCTGGCTGTGGAGCCCATTGAGCGGTCATGATAAGCTCGGTGTTTAGATTCGTTAATGCAAAGCTCTTTTCCACTGGTGTTAAAAGTTTAGCGGGGGTTAATGCTCGCTCACACTGAGAGCTCGGTCCTACCTTAGGATACCACCTGCACTTATGCAGCATGAATTATTTCTCAGGAGCATTTGGGGGTCACTGGTGGTGGGATGATCTCTATGTTCCCCAGCATCTGTCTTTTATATGTTGTGTTCATATATGTGTTTTGTTTATATATGTAAATTTACATGGTACTAAAATGAACATGTAGATAAAAGAGCACTCATAATTAAAATTGAAATTAAAAAGTGGATCCAAATGCCTTTTACTTCATGTGACCGAAATATTTTTCAAAAGGTTCTATTTAAATTGGTTAAACAGACAAAAATAAAAATGTCTTTAATGTTACTAACCCACATGCTTTTCTGGGTGATCAATCAAAAGAGTATTGGTTTCTATAAATGCTTGAAGTGTCGTGTTCATTGCTTCTATAATTTTTCTCAAATAGTAAAACATGGCTTGTGCTGTTAATTATGCCTACCTGATGGCTTAGTTTTTGTGAGTGACCTAAGGTTGACAGTTAAAAATAAGCAAATTGGATTTAACATAAATAGTATTAATCTTCATAAATGCATTTATTAAATGAGACAAGTAATGTACCAAGTTAAAATGCTAAATGTAAATTTAAATTACTAAATGTAAATTTAAATACTCTTGGCTTCTTAAATTCTATAAGATGACATATATTTGGGTTTCTTAAATGTACTTTTATAAATTAGTAAATAAAAAACAAAAAGAGGAGAATTTAAGACTGCTTTGTTCTCAGTGGGGAATCTTCAACTTCCATGAGAAGCCCAACTACACAGGGGTAAAGTATGGGGAAACATGGCATCGGGGGAACCCAAAGGGTGGGAGACCATGGAATGGCATCAGCCTCAGCTTGATCTATCATTATGCATGTGTTCATGATTGTATGGCAACGAGTCCCTCCTAAATGTAAGACTATCTTGAATGAATAAAAAAAAAAAGTTTAAAGTGAAGCTAAAAAGAGAAATATTTTAAAGATATGTGATTAACATATTTAATTTAATAAAGAGCATGTTCATTTAAAAAAGACTGCTTTATTCTGGGTCTTCACTTAAAAAGAAATTACTAAGAGTTAAAATTCTAACAGATATAATTCAATATGCAAGGGGTACAAAAGTTTTCAGCTGTGCTTCAATTAACGTACTATAAATAACAAAGTAAAAAGAGCTTAAGGTTGCTTTGTTTACATTTAAGAGACAAAGATGAGCTTCAAAAAATACAACACTTTGCCAAAAAGGGAACCTCACCTAAGGTAAGACCCTACCTCTCACCTCATTCCTCATTAGGATGGCTTCAAAGTAGCATAAAATTAAACTTCCTTAAAGGTATGTTCAGAAGATTATTATAACTTTCTGTTATAACGATTTCTGTGATCTCAAGATAAATAGGGGTTATAATATACGACCAAGTGAAGTATTATAAAAATTATGTTTATTGGTTCAGAGCTATTATAGCAATTAAATATGTTTATGCTCTTGTTAATTTCATTTTGCATTTTCTTTGTGAACTTTGTAACTGTTGTCTTTACAGAAAAATGTCTTCTAATACAACAAACTAAGTTAATATGAGATAATAAGCCATCATCGATAGTACAGACAGGTATGAGGTTGACTTCCAATACTAAAACTGACACCAATTTTTTAAAAAGGGCTCAATAAATAAAATTTTAGATATTAAAGTTAAAGCCCAGTACTCCCACTTCAAGTTTGGTGAAACTGGCCTGCTGGATGCTTAATACCTGAACCAGAAAACCAAAGTTAAAAAACTTAAAGGGCCAAGTTAAAGCAGCCAATATTTTGGCAATTGCCTTTTAAGGTCAGCCAGGACCCAGGGAACAGAGTGACACCTCTATAGGCCCTGCATCTCTGGTGAGTGTCATCCAAACTCTTCATTGGAGGGTCACTAAAAACCCTAAAGCACAGGAAGACAACCAGTGGGCAATCTGCATAAGGAGGGTCATTAAAGAGGGAAATGCCTGAATGCTTCTAAAGGCAGCCACATGTACCCAACAAGACCCTGGTCTAATCTGGCAGATGGCACAACTCTGAAAGGAGCCAAGAGGCTTCTCATGTGTTCCCCAAAATGACCCTGACAAATCTCAGCTGACTTTTAAAAGCAAATAGGAACAAGATTAGTTTTGACCAACTTGGTCTTAAACACCTGGCAGGAGAGTATAACCAAAGTCTTACATGAACAGACAGGTTAGACAATAACTTGTCAGATCTCTCAAAAGTAAATAAAATTGGAGGTGACACAGACAAAGAAAATCTCTCTGTGAAACATGCAACATTTAAAAAGCTGTTTTACACTTCTCTGACTACTAGTGATTTAGAGCACTTTCTCATGTATTCATTGGCTTGATCAAGGTCCTTTGCTGAGAAATTTTTATTTAGCTCTTTGGCCCATTTATTGATTGGGTTGTTTGTGTTTTTGTAGCTGTGGTTTTTGAGGATTTTGTAGATTCTGGATATGAGGCCCCTGTCAGAAGAATCATAGCCCATGATTTTCTCCATTTCTGTAGGAAACCTCTTGACTCTTTTGATTATTTCCTTGTCAGTGCAATGAATACATGAGAAAGTGCTCTAAATCACTAGTAATCAGAGAAATACAAATTAAAACTACATGAAGATATCACCTCATGCCAGTCAGATTGGCAAAAATGAAGAAAATAAGCAATAATAGATGCTGGAGGGGTTGTGGAGAGATAGGAACACTAGCACACTGTTGATGGAACTGCAGACTGGTACAGCCCTCTGGAAAGCAGTGTGGAGAATCCTCAAAAAACTAGGGATGAGCCCACCATAGGATCCTGCTATTCCTCTCCTGGGTATTTTTCCGGGGGATTTAGAATCAGCACATTACAGCAACACAGCAATATCTATGTTCATAGCAGTTCAATTTACAATAGCTAAATCATGGAAACAACCCAGATGTCCCTCAGTGAATGAATAGATCTAAAAACTATGGTACAAATATACCATGGAATTTTACTCAACAATTAGAAATAATGATATTGCAGCCTTTGAAGGTAAATGGATGGCTATAGAAGAAATTATGCTGAGTGAAATCAGCATAACCCAGAGAACCAAGGGTCGAATGTCTTCACTCATCTGTGGAGGCTGTAGCTAGACCCTGGCCATTGAGAAAAGAGGTCTAGTATCATGTTTTAAATCTGGATAAGATGTAATGTCATACAACCTAATACATTTTTAGAGATGTTTTGGGGAGGGGAGGGGAGGGATAAGGGTGGGTAACTGAGGGGGCTCTTGGGGGTAAATCTAATTTTCAAAATATATATATATATATATATATATTATATTATTTCATTAGAAGCTTGTGTGGTTGCTCAACAAATAAATTTTTGAATAAAAAATAAAAAAGAAATTAGAATAATAAAAAAGCTGTTTTACAAAAATCAGATGACATCTTGTTCAAGGATACCTAAGCCATTATAAAAGCCAAATCTTATGTTTCTAACAACTTTGCTAATGCTTCCAAAGTCTTAAATGGCCCTCACTCACAAATCAGTGACATGATAGACCACTCAAAATTTAAGTCACTCTTCAGAGCTCTCAGGAAACAGCTAATGGTACTGATTATTTTCAGGTGAATTGTTTACAAACAGTAATGAATGCTTTTCTATGTCTTGTTTATTATCTTAACATGAGCCCTGCCTGATAAATGCCTTGTCCAGTTACCCACCAACCACCAGCATGGACTTCTAAACTGACCTGATGTGCAAGATGTCCAAGGTTGGAAAGGCCTTATGCATGGAATTCAAAATCAAGCGCACTTCTACTGGGGCCTCTTAGACCCCTGTGGAAGTACTCTGTCTACTGTCCCCATTCAACACTCCTTCTCAGCCTGAAGTAGCCAGGGTAGTCATTGCCCTTCTCCTTCTAAAGGCAGGCAAATAAAGAAAATTGTCAGTGGTCAACAATCTTAAGTGAGAGGCCCCAATTTGGATCTTGTTCAACTGCAAAAAAAAAAAGTGGGCGAGACATGTTGAGAACCACATGATCTTACAGGAGCATGAGGCAATCTGAATCCTGAGACATCTGCATGCACATTCTAGGAAATTCTGCAAATTGCCTATATGTGCCTTATAATCATTAACTTGTTCATCCTTCCTATAGAAAAACATTGTTTAGTTAAGCCATAAACAATAAATCAGTAACCATGTTTTCACCTACCAAAAAGTATACATCTATATGTTTTTGTCCTACTAAGATATACACATGTTGTAAACATTTCCTGCTTCATCCTAATAAAATACAGAGAAGCTGGGGAGAAATTAGACTGCTTCTGAGTAGTCTCCCCAGTCTCCCCCACAGAATATTTCAACTAGACTTTGAGTCTTTTGTGCATGGAAGCAGGACCAATCCCTGGCTGGTGAACATTTGCAGTACCTGCTACATTTTCTAAAAGCAATTTAGGCTTCTAAAACTCAATTTGCAGGATTCTAAGAGGCATAGAAATACAACTTGCACCACTGGTCATTGCACTCAGCTCAAGATGCAGTGGTGAGTATCCATAACTAGCTCTCCTCTCCATGTGGAAGATAAAATACTTCCCCTGAACCAAGGCCTATTCAAAGAGATGCCAAGCAAGGATCCTGAGCACACAGTTGAGAACTCTCAGATCTCTCTGGGGTGCTTCTCCTGTTCCCAGTCTTTCCCTCCAGTCCATCTGAGCACCACGCTCCACACATGGTGGGGGACACTGTCCCTGCACCCTAACTATCCTCTGAGGTGGCCACAACCATGTGTGATGGGTAAGGCAATAGGTGAAGGAGGTGACAGGAAGTGGCTGTGCCTGGGCAGGAGGTGGTGATCCACACAGGTGTGTTCCAAACCAGTAGTCTTTTTCTCATGCCATCAGAAGGTTCTAGGAAAATGGGGCTGACATTAGTGGTTAAGCCACAAGCTTTGGGGTAAGAGCTATGAAAAATCACCCTCTGGTCTCTTCAGCACACAATTTCTAACAAGGTGGTGCAGATATTTATATGTGTGAGGAGGGAAGCTATGCATTGAAGAGAAAGATCAAATTGTGAAGCAGAAATAGGACACAAAGAATAGGGTGGAAACTGTTGAAAAGCAAACTGTAACACCTCTGAGGGCTGAGTGGTGGTACCCAGTGGTGAGTTTTCAAATACCTGTCCAGATTCTGTTTCCACTGTCCACATTGCTGATGGCTACACATTCATAGGGTCCTATAAAGCCCACTCTGGTATGTGGTGAGGGGAGGGGAGAGTCTGAAGACCCATAGGCAAGGGACGTGTTTTCTGGCTAGCAGTTCCTTGTCCCATCACCATCTGGTTCCTTGGTTATCTGTGCCAGCTGATGAATAAGGCTGCCAAAGTTACCCACAAATGTCTCCAATTCAGCATCTGTCTGTGAAACAAGAGAACCAGTCACTGGAGAACTAGGCTTGGCTTTCCTACAATGTATATGGAGTGGTTTGATAGTATTCGAAGTTGGACTTGATGCTTTAAAGAGGCAAACTACAAACTCAAAGTCCACCACTAAGAAGAGAACAAAACAGAGGTTGTAGCTAACAAACCAGCAAAACAATAAGAATGAATCATAAAAATTCAATCCAAAATAAGGAAGAAAAATAGAAAAAGGAACAAAGAATACATGTAAGAAATAGAAAATAAACAGTAAAATGACAGATTTAATCCAAACTGTATTACTAATCACATGAAGTACAAAAGATCTAATTATCCTAGGCATGATGGTACACACCTGTAATCTCAGGAGACTGAGGCAGGAGGATCACAAGCTCAAAGCCAGTCTCAGCAACTTAGTGAGATCCTAAGCAATGTATTGAGACCTTGTCTCAAAATAAAAAATAAAAATAAAAAGGGCTGGGGATGTGGCTCAGTTGTTAAGCACTTCTGGGTTCAATTCTTGGTGGAAAATAAAAATCTAAAAAAATAGACTCAAGTATGTGCTACCTAAAAGAAACCTGCCCTAAATATAAAGGCCCAAATAGAGGAAAAATAAAAGGGTAGAAAAGGGTACACCATCTTAATGAAAGAAAAAGAATCTATAAGAGGTCTGGAATGTAGCTCAGTGTCCAAGCACATACAATGCCCTGGAGTGCAATCCCTAGCATGGAGGGGGGAAGGAAAAGGACGTCTGAAGTTGTTATACTAATGTTAGACAAAGTATATTTCAGAGCAAATAAAGCTATTGAGAATAAAGATCATCATTTCTTAATGACAACAAGGTCCATTGTTAGGAGAACATGCCAATCTGGATCTGTTATACCTCTGAAGAGTTTCAAAATATGCAAAGCAAAAATTGATACACATGTAAAAGGAAATGGAAAAATGCACAACAGAGTTGGAGATTTCCATTCTCTTCTCACAAATAAATACTGCAAGCATATACAAGATCTGATCTCATCATCACCTAATCACTTAGTTGGCATTAATAGAATATTCCATCTATCAATAATAGACTACCCATTATCCTGAAGTGAACATGGAATCTGTACTAAGACAGACTGTATTCTGGGCTACCAAGAAACACAATTAATCTACACACAAACAGTACAGTGTTCTCAGACAAGAACGAAGGTAAAAGTCAATAGGAGAAGTTATCTGGACAATTGCCAAATGTTTGGAAACTAAGTTGTCTACCAATATAGCCTGTAGGTCTAAGAAAAATAATCAAAGGGGAAATCAGAGAAATTTGCCCTTAGCAAAATTTATGTCTTCGCTTTCATCTCTTTTTTGACTTGTTATCAGTTTGTCCAATTACAAAGTAACACAAAAGAACATTCAACTGTAACGTCTCAGATGTGGGGTATAAAGATGAGCTGGGAGCCCTCTTCTGTTGGGAAAAAAATGATGGATAGATTGGAAAACTGGAGTCCCCGCTACAGCGCTCACAACTTCTATTTTCATGGCCCCCAGTGTTAGATGTCAAAGGTCAACTATTTCAGATGCTTCTAGCACCAGCTCAGAGTCAAGTGAAGGCTGCCCTCTTTTGCTTCTGAGAGACGACTCAGCAGAAACACTGGACATAGGATTTTTCTCCTTCTCCCACATTAGTACCCAGGAATGATGTCCTGGGAGCAGATATTGGTGGGAGATCTTTTGTGGTGAGCGGTGGATGCAGGGACCTAGGGCTCCTTCAGAATAGCTAGCAACTCTCTGGTTTTGATCTGGTAGATTGTTCCAGAATTGCACAACATGATCCATGTAGAGTCTTTGTGTGGTTGATAATGCCACCACTAGTCATATGTAGCTATTTGATTTTAAATGAATTAAAATGAGATAAAACTTCAAGTTTAGTTCTTTAATCACACATCTCATTTTAAGTGCTCAGTACCTACATGTGGCCTGTGTCACCAGATTAGACAGCACAGGGCACTCCTATCACTACAGAAAGTTGTGTTAGTGCAACTGAGGGACAAGGCAGGCAGGTCTCTTGCAGAAGCAAATTTAGAAAGTTCCTCCCCTCACTTTCTCTGCTCCTCCTCCAACTCCATATCTTGCCTTAATATTCCTTGCAAAATCAAAGAAAGGTTCAAGACCCATATTTTCTAGGAGAGAGATTACAAGTGTATTTGGGGAAGGAAAATGTAAAATTTCAAGGGGAGGGAACTCCTCTGTTGACTTTGTGTCTTCAACCTCTTGGCAAACCTGCTTTCAGAGTATATTTCTTGTTGGTTCTTTTTTCCTGTCTTTGCTGATACTAAATTGTAATCTGTTTTGAAGGCTGAGCCCTACAAATTAATTTCTTTTTCAGGGGCTACTATTTAGAGGACACTTGTCTTACAGATGAATTATTCCAGCACCGGTTGTAGAATTTATAAATAAACTTGACTCTTCCAGAGCTAGAGTATGGTGAGTAAATGGACCTGCGGCCTCAGGGACAGTGTTTCCTTGGGTTCACCCAGAATTGAGCTCTCTAAAGGGAAAAGGAAGAGGCCTCTCTGTGTGAATCTCACAATTCAGGAGAAGCTGGGACAGATGGGTGCTTGTTCTTTAGACAGAGTAGGAGAACTAAGCTACCCAGGGTCAGCACCCACAAAAGGGCATTCTTCTATTTTTTACAATTGAATTGGGATCAGCAGAGCAGCATCTAAGAGCCCCTGTGCAAGAAGCAGGACTTTAAGAAACACCCAGAAAACCTCCGCTTCCCTATTGCTGGCCTCCCATCTCCTCTCCTGTCACCAGCCACCAATATCAACTCTGAGGTCCAAGCTGATTTTTTAAAATCCCATGACTTCTTTTCCTGGTTTATATGAAACTCTTTTCTATTTCTGAAGAATTTTTGTAAAATCTTTCTTCAAAAATAAATGCCTGACTTTGTAAGTTTCAAATTTATAATTTATGGATCCCTGACTGGCAACCTTATCCTTAACAAGGAGCATTTTCAGTCTGTCTGGTCCGAGTCAGCACCAACAAGAGTTCTTCAAAATGCTCAGGGATAGCAATGAAGGAGCACATTTGAAAAATGCGTGCCAGGCTTCTATGCCACTGAGTGTCACCTAACAAGGAAAGGATGATCATTTTTGCAGAACAGACATGGGCTGGATGTAATGAACCCTCTGAGAGAGGCAAAAAAGCTTAGGGGTTGTTGATCAATTCATTTATTCAGCATACATTTATTGAGAACCACCCTTTCTCTAGTATTGTGCTTGTTCCCAGTAATAAGAGGCCACATGTGGATCATCACTCACAATGTTTATAGTCCAAGGGGGACTACCCATAACTTCCCCTTCTAACACGCCTCCTAGAAGGAGTCCCTGGAGTGCAGTTAGAGTGAGAGGCAATGTAGCACCCCTGAACTGGCATGGTGTCCTGCTGGTGCTGGGTGGGGTGTTGAAGTCCTCTGCAGGGAGCTGAGGCCCAAGGGCTGAGCAGGCATGAGCCAGGCACTGGTCTGAAGTGGGAGCAAAGGCCTAGAAGTCAGAAGGAGCCTAGAGGGTTCTGGAAACATTGAGGAGGCCAGTGAGGCTCAGTTGTGTGGAAGAGAAGTTATCATGAAGGCTTTCTGGATAGTTAAAAGGATTTAAAATATGATCTGAAGGCAGAAGGAAGTACTAGGGAATTTAAGCAAGAAGAATAAACATAAAATTTTAGCTTTAAAGTAACACCTGCTGGTGGGATAGAAAAGGGATGAGGCAAGATGGTTAGTTAGGAACCTGGCACATGGCAGAAGACTGGCAGTGGATGGGCAGCAGAGTGGAGAGAAACAATTGATTCTGAGACTTTGGGAGGCAGAATCAACAGGACTCGGGTGGATTGATTCACGTGAGGAAAGGACAGCTGTCAACCATTTGGATGGTTCTCACTTCTGTGGGTCCGTGGGACAGTTCTTGGGTCTGGGCCAGCTTTTGGGTCTCAGCCTTGATTGCTTCATGGACATGCATGTAGTTAACAGGCTCTTGGGCAGGCCAAAGAGCCAGCAACTGGGCCTGGCTGTGGTCATCAAGTCGGCAAACCCAGCTGTCTTCCCACAGCATTTGCAGGAAGAGGAGAAAGAGAAGGTGACCACACAGAGAAGGTGACCGCAGAGAGAAGGTGACGACAGTGCACAGCACTCTTGGGGCCTCTGCTTGCATCATGTAGGCCACTAAACTGTTGTTCAAAGCAGGTCACATGGGCCATCCAGAGTTGTGGGTTGCCTGTCAATGGGAGGAGCTGCAAATCCATATCTCAAAGAGGCGTGCATGTAGGAACGGGAACCATCTGGGGCAGTGTTTGCAATCTACCCCATGGGCTGTCATCCATACACTATCAACACTGGCAAATTTTGGCTGCATTGTGGCTGGGCTTTTTATTTCAGCTGCCATGTCTTCCTACTCCCCTTTCCTAAGTCCAGCAAAGCAAAGGTCCCAGTAGATCCCAGTGTCTGTATGTACCACTGTGATACTAGCTAAATAATGATGTGAACTTCATCCCACAATTTTCCTTAGATAGCCTTCACCGTCCTGTATCCAGTGTTCTCCATCAAATACTTTTGGAAATATATGTCTTTCATCTCAGGTTTCAGGATCTCCAACATGGAAAACTCTGCATAAAAATAGTGACAGGTTGTGTAACCCCCATGTCCCTCCCCTCACACACCTATCTCCACAATGGGAAGAAAAGGTCCAATTTGAATATGGATTGGGAAAATCAATCTCCCACTGTTGACTCCCCAAAGTCAAGTTTCATGTTCTTTCCTTGACTACCCTATTGGGACAACTCTCAGCAACAACTCGTACTTCTCTTTTGAAAG
This sequence comes from Aplodontia rufa, assembly GCA_004027875.1. Taxonomy (NCBI): domain Eukaryota; kingdom Metazoa; phylum Chordata; class Mammalia; order Rodentia; family Aplodontiidae; genus Aplodontia; species Aplodontia rufa. The sequence continues at coordinate 19,104 of PVKS010015661.1, read as the reverse complement.
CAGTTTATTTCCTCTTCTGTGGGTTACAAGCCACATAAGGTCAAAGTAGAGAGCTCAAGGAAATCCTGAGAAGAGAGAGTGAAGATAGATCAAGGGATGTGCCCTTTGTCCAAGATGCATGCTGGCCACAGAGCTGTCTATAGACCCTGTGGGCACAGGGACAGAGAACCCCATAGACTGGGACAGAGACAGCCTGGGCTGGGGGACTCAGAATGGGAGAGTGTTGGAGGTCCATTCTAATACTGTGTCTATTTCCTTGATGTCTCAGGGCCTGGAACCCAAGAAGACAGAGATTCCCAACTGAGAATTATTTTAATTGGTAAAACTGGAGCTGGAAAAAGGGCAATGGGGAACAGCATCCTTGGAGAGAAAACATTTGATTCCAGCATTTCAGCAAAATCCATGACCAAGACCTGTGGGAAACGGAGCAGCAGGTGGACAGGAAGAGACCTTGTGGTCATAGATATGCCTGGCATCGTTGACACCCAGGTGAAGGATGCTGACACTTACAGGCAGGTTGCTCACTGAATTCTGCTGACCTCCCTGGGGCCTCACGCCCTGCTCCTGGTGGTCTCGCTGGGCCATTACACTAAGGAAGAGCACAAGATCATACAGAGGATCCTGAGAATGCTTGGAGACACTGCTAGAAGTTTCATGATTCTCTTGTTCACTCAGAAGGATGATTTGGAGAGCATGAATTTCCACAATTATTTAAAGGAGGCTCCAGAAGGCATTCAGGAGCTGGTGGGCAAGTTCAGCCATTGCTACTGTGCCTTCAACAACAGGGCCACAGGAGTCAAGCAGGAGGAGCAGCGGCGGCAGCTGCTGAACCTGGTACAGGGCTTAGTGAGAGAGAATGGGGGACGATGCTACATTTTCCCACAGGATGACATTTGTTTTCTCCATGATCTCCTGCAGCTGGTCCTTCTGATCTGCCCACTTCACCCTGTTGTTGAAGACACAGTGCTGTCACTCACAGACCACATCCAACGTGGCTAGGTTCTGTTTGTCGGTGTCCTGCACATATTCTTCCAAGGAGACCCATGCCAGGTCTCCTTTCCAGGTGAACATCAGGATGGTGTGAGCCAGGACCCCCACTTCCAAGACCTCCTCAAGGCATCTGTCAGCCCGCTGGTCCTGATCTGTGAACCTGCCCAGCTGTGTCACCAGGAGAGCTGTGTGAGGAGAAGGCAACGGCCTCACAGATCTCTGCAGCCACCATTTCCACTTGGACCCCAGGGGACAAAATGTCTGGGGTATCGATCACCTGCAGCTCCTTCCCATCCCACTCTCAGCAGCCCCACTGCAAGACTGTGGTCACTGGTCTCGCGCTGAGTCTAGACGCAAACATTTCCCTTCCAAGGATACTGTTTTCTGTCGCGCTTTTCCCATTTCCTGATTTCCCCACCAAAAGTCTCAGTTTCCTTGGAGCAAGTTCTTTTCCCCTCAGACAGAGAAGCACAAAAAAAAAAAAAAAAAAAAGCAGAGGGAACTGGAGTTAGAGCCCATCCACTGCATTCATCATAAGTCAACCCTGGGTGTACTCCATCACCTGAGAGGAGATCATCTGGGTGGGGGTGGGAGAGACACAGGCTGAGATCTCTCTCTGAGACCTGGCCTGACCTCACATGCTTAGCTCTCACCCAGTGAAATGTCACAGCCATCAGCCAAGAGAGGAGACTTGGAGATTTCAACCCAACCCTGAGAAACCTACACCTGGATTTTTAGCTCTGACTGGGGCTGGAGGCCAGGGAGGGGATTCTCTTCTCCTGGCCTTGCAGGTGCCAAGACCAAACACACATAAAGAAGTTACAAATATTAATGTTTCCAAATCTGATCCCCATCAAAGACACTGATGGATGTCAGATCACAGAGCACTAAGACTTCCCAAGGCAGCTGGGCACTGTCACCTCCTGAATCTCCTTGGCACTGCTGGGCTTTGTACCACCTGCCTGCACCCTGGGCTGGACTCTCCCAGGCCACTTCTGCTAGAATGACATGAGCTCCCTCCAGCTTCTCAACAGGGGCAGGACAGGCACTTGAGTGAGTGAGCAGTTTCAAGGATGTGGGTGGTGGGACACTCGTTCCCACTGCCCAGCCAGTGCAAAGCTGGGGAAGAAGGCGATGCCCAGCTGAGTAGCTGCAGCCATCTCCCCTCACTGCACTTGAACGCCAAGTACACTGGCTGACCTCTAGAGAGGTGTCTTAAAGTAATGTCTAACTCTGACTGCTGCAAGAGGAGGTTAAAAAGGTCTCTCATTAAATTTCCTTGTGATAGATTAACATGACTTTTTCCAGGATCTTTAAGTTCACAAAGTGAAAAATCACTCTTGTTACTATAACTAAGAATCACAAGGAATTTCCTCTGGACAGGAAAATGGGTGAGTTCTCAGCATTCCTACATTCTGCCTGCCCAGATTATATGACAAAGCTGAGCCCTGAGAGAGCTGGACCCTGTTCCAGGCAGTGACCCAGCAGCCATGGAGTCCATTCTGCTTGTTCACATGGCACTGATGCCTATGGCCCTGGCAGCAACCACATCAGAGCCAGAGACACCCACAATAGGACTGATGGCTTCCTAGCCTTGGCCAAAGCCAGTCATTTCCATCACAACCACTGCCAGCACATCCTCCTGAGGAGGAGAGCCAGAGCATGAGGTCCTTCCTCTTGGGGACTGGTTTTCTCCTCTGTTTTCACCCACCATGCCTAACAGGGCTCTTTTCCTTTATTTTTGCTTGGTGTAAAGAAGGGCCCTAACCCAAGGGCCGCTGTGCTCATCTTTGGTGGAGGTGGGGGAATCTCTGAGACAGCACCTTCAGCTGTCTCTCCAAGCACTCCATGGTGGAGGCTCCTACCTGCACCCCACAATTCCTCCTCTGCACCTCTCTCTGGTTCACCTCTACTAGGGAAGTGACTTTACCTCCTGACAGCTCTTGTGTAGGTTCCTGGTGCAGCTCTCTAGGGGGATTCTCTTGGGGAGTGTGAACACATTCTTCCTCCATCTAGAGAAAACAATGAAAAGTTTGACTGATATTCTGGTTGCATTTTTAGGGACTCTGGCTTTTGCCATCCTCTTTTCAGGCAAAAGATTTTTCAATTGATTTAGGGTCAGAGGGAACTGAGTGGGAAGCGAGGAGGAGGAGCCTGAGAAACTTTGCTGGCTTTATGGACCCCGTCCTCCTCCTCCACCCAACTCGTGGTGGTTTCCATCATGAGTTTAAGAGATTTCATGGAGAAAATGAATGCTGGCCTAGAGCCTGAAGAATGGATGGGAATTGGGTGGACAGAATCAGGAGCTATTGTTCAGGGAGTGGGGGTGGAAGAGACACAGAAGCATGTGCAACCCTAATTGCGTGTGTCCTGGAGTGGCAAGAGGTTTTGTGTGAGCAAATGTGCCTTAGAACATGAACAGGAAGTTGTGCCAAGGAGGTACTTGGGGACAGAATATGTCATCCAGGCTCAATATTTGGAGAGGCCCAATAGTGAGGACTGAGAGGGCTGAGAGCTGCCCAGATAAGAGCCACGGGGACCTTCACAAAGCCCTGCTGCAAGGCAGATATTATGCTCACAAATGTGGCCACATTCACACTGCCTGTGCCTCACTGTCCCTTAATTTTGAATGTTGGGCCTGAACTGGAAGATAGCATGTAAGCCCCTTCCCTTACAAACTTCCAACATACTGATAACATTTTTAGAGAAATTGCTAGGCCCCTTTGAAAATTAGAGTCATATCATCCCAGCTAGAACTTCCCATCAGCCTACGTGATGAGCGAGTAATCATTACATCTTGTTGGTCATTAAATCAGTCTTTAGTTCTTCTGCCTATTCTTTTTCAGACATGGATGTTACATTGCTTAATATTGTCTCACAGCTCCTGGATATTCTGTTTCTTCTCTCATCCATTTCCTCCTTCTGTTCAGTTTTGATAACTTCTAGTAATATGTCTTAAAATGTACTGATACCTTCTTCTATGTCTCTTCTGGGTTTTTTTGTATTCAATGTCTATTTAGATTTGGGGGTCTCTTTTTTAATTTGGGGGGCTTACATTTGACTCCTATGCTTTCCATCTCTCTGTTTGAATTCCCCATCTTTTATTGCATGCTGCCCACGTTATCCACTTAATCTTTAACACATCAATGCTAATTATTTTAAAGTCCCTGTCCAACTTCTAGATCATTTCTGAGTCTGGTTCTGTGGACTGTTTGTCTTTGGATAATGGGTTGTTTTTCTTTGCTTCTAACTGTTTCATAATTTTTTAAAATTGTAGACATCATGTGCAGTAGGAAAGCAGAGACTGAGATAAATGGTGTTTATGTCTGGAAGTGGGAATGCCTCTTCTGTCAAGTAGTCAGTGTGGGAAGAGACAGTCTAGTCATGAGTCTAGCAGGGTTAAGGCTGTTGCTATTGTTATCTTCAGTGCATGTCAAGCCTTTTCTCTGGAGTTGCTCTATGTTTAGGGACTCAAAGTTCCTTCAGCCTTCAGTTATCCCTGCACAATTCTGCTCTCCAAAGGGTCTTCTGGGCTATTATTCTCCCTGTCCCTTATAGACTGGATCTAGTTGTGAAAGAAAAGGCCAAAAATGACATTGTTGGATGAAGACTTCTGGAGAGAAAGAGACCTTTGTGTCATAGTTTAGCTCTAGCTTTCCCAAGAACCTGCAGGAATTCCTCCACTGGGGAATCAATCCAGGGTTGATTCTCTGGAAGAAGCAGTGATATCTTGTAGAGCTATAATGTGAGCTAGGAAATGAATACTGTGCAAGTGTGTGTAAGAGTGTGTGTATGGCTGGAAGTCTTCTGCTCCAAAGTCTAATCATAGCCAACACCACCTCCTGGATTGGAACTTCTTGAGTAAAATGAAAGCTGATCCTCGAAGCAGGGTGTGGAGATATGAACAGATACTTCATCAATGCATGAGCCAGACAGTTCATCTTTGGAAGGATAAAAGGAGAAGAGCTAAAATTAATCATATCTGAAATGAATATATATTCACACAAATATGTAATCCTTTGGATATTGGATAGTCATTTACCCTGTGTCTGGTGAAAGTTAGTGAGGAAACTCTTCCTACAGGAAGTGGTGCTGTTTAATGCTGCTATTTAAACAATAAAGCTGACTTATGGAATCAAGTCATCCAAGTAACACAATTGAGGTCACAGAGCCTAAATGAGCTATAGTGGAAGAAGGTCCTCTAAGCCACACCCTAAAGGAAGACTTGACTGAATTGATCGATTGGTCACTCTGCTTTTCTGTAGGAGAAAAGTCTAGCATGAGCTGAAGGGTTGGAAACATGGAAATTTAGAGACTTTGTGCTTCAAAGGAGGAGAATATTATTAACACAATGCATGCCTTCATGCAATAATTTTGTTTCTTCTGTTAGGGAATTTAGAAAATGGCCAAATATCTAAAAAGTAGCAAGCTAGGAGAACAGGGTATAGGAAAGTCAACTTCATTATTCATTTTCCAACTATCTGTTCATCCAATTTTGTTGCCAGGAGCTGTGTTGTATGACTATTAACTTCTCTGATAACATATGATTCAAGTCCAATTCAGATCTGTAAGGTCATACAACATTCAGTGTTGGGGTCTGACCTTCACTCCATTTCATCAGCACCCTAGAGTGATCTTGTTACTATTTGCATAAGTTCCTTCAGGAAGGGCTGCTAGGTCGTGCTTTGTTAAGCTGACTAATTGTCGTGCAAAAGAAGATCAGGGTGAGTTGGAATGTGCTAACCACAGGCTGTTCCCTACTTGTTTGTCTGTACTAGAAATCTGCATAACCCTTGGCAACTCCCTTAGAAGGATTATAGTTGGTTCCTTGGCTGTCTCCCCTCCCTATAAAAACCCGTGTGCCTTGGTAATAAACGGATTTTGAGCTGCCACCAACTCCGCGTGACTGACTCATTTCCCCAGCCGAGCGGAGGGGGCTCCCACCAAAGGGAGTCCAGGGAGAGCCCGGTGGCCGCACCCACCCTCCTGCTCAGCTCCAGGGGACGGTTCGGCTGGTCCGAGCCATCCCGCTCACCCTCAGGGATGCCCGAGGTGCGACAGTTCAGTCCTTCTCTTTGCATTTTGTGTAAGCACCTGCTACCATCATAATAATGTTTGCACAGTAGCAATCATCAAGCACTCAAGCTTGCCTCTTCATTCCATACCAACTGATAAAAATCTGGGAATTTAGTGATACTTGCATATTCATTGCCCTAACATGGGGCTGCAGATGGAGCTCAGTGCTAGAACACTGACCCAGCATGCACAAGGTCCTGGGCTCCATTCCCAGCAATGAAAAAAACATTAAAGCAAAAAACAAAACAACCCTATAGCAGTCATCTGGGAACTTAATACAAGAAACATATTGGTTATTTTACATCATCAAGTGTGCCAAAAGAACATACATTCTGAAGAGCAAAAGTACAACTCAACTTAGCCTTGCCGCTTTTGATTATTGGAGAATTTTTACTTTATTTGATAAAGATATTTCTTCACAGTATGAATGCTTACATCTATGAGGTACAAATTTCTGTATTTCCAGGCATAATGGAGAATCTTGATCAAAGATACATTTAAGAAGGCAGAAATCAAACCTCATTAGTGGTTTTCATCATACGATATTAAACTATAAATGATGATTATCATTTTTATCTCACTATTTCTACAGCTCCTGTTTCTAGCTGTTTTGTTTTATAGTCAATCTTTTATTTATCTTAATTTATCTTAATTTATACAGGATAGTTTATTTGGGTAATAGTTTTGGAGGCTGGGAAGTCCAAGAATGTGAAGTTGGCATCTGCTGAAAGCTCTCTTGCTGCATCATAACGTGGTGAAGGGCATTGCACAGCAACAGAGCAAGTATGCTCAGATCTCTCTTACAAAGCCACCAGTCCCACCATGGATGGGGACCTCACCCTCATGACCTCATCTAATCCTAATTAGTTCCCAAAGGCCTTACTTCCAAATACCATCAAGATTGATTTGGAGATTAAATTTCCAGCACATGAAATGAGGTGGCACATTCAAATCATAGCCCAGTGCAGGGGTCTCTTCCACAAACTCTCCTCAGGCATACATTTTACTTGCTTTACTTAAAAGTCTTGGTGAGGTGGGGCATACATATAACCCCAGAAGCCAATCTGGGCAGCATAGTGAGACCTACCTTAAACAAAGACTGGGGATATAGCTCAGTGATTAAAAAGAAAAGTACCAACATCTTCACAGCTTCTATGTTCTTGGAGAATATCTCTGCAGCAGCCTCATTTTCTACTCTTTATACTGCTTTTTTTTCTGGCCAGTGAATTCTGATTTGATCTTTATAAACAAGCTTGGAAGAGGCCCCTGCAATTCTCCTTTCTTTAGTCTCAGATAAATGGCATTTTAATCTGAAATGAGTGTATGAAAGTAGTGATCACAGGTGTACAATCTATACAGAGTGCAGTTGAGCAACATCAACATTGCATGCACATAGTCCTTAACCCCGCACAAGATTTATATATGTGGACACTTTCCAACAGTATCCTGAAAGTGAAATTAAAGTCTCTGGCAAATCCCCATCATAGAATCCCATGCAGCCTTAAAAAGGAAAATACACATTTATTAACCGTTGTATTCTTCCTCCCACCTTTGGTATTAGAAATTGAACCCAGGGCCTCTCATATACTAGACAAGCACTATATTACTGAGCTGTAATCCCTAGCCCTTTTCATTTAATTTAGAGGCAGTCTTGCTAAATTGCCCAGGCTTTCCTCAAACTTGAAACCATCTTCCATCAACCTCCCAAATTGCTGGGATTACACACATCCACCACCATGCCCAGCTTCAAAGATTCTTTTTCTTTATTTTTGAAACAATATTTTATTTTTCTTTATAGTTTTACACATTGAAGGGGTTTGTTGCTACATCTGCAAAGATTCTGAACATTCTTTCCTGAGAGAATGGAGCGGGAGACACATCATGTGGCAAGAGCGTGAGCCCATAGTCCCAGCTATTCCAAGGTACTAGGACACTGAGGCAGGTCAGCTTAAGCCCAGGGGAAACATAGCCTGGGGAGCAGAGACACCATGTCAAAAGCAAAACAAAATCAAGTGAACAAAAGTCTCTAATAAATGTTGTGTGCCATTAGACCATGAAAACACACACATGTACAGTATTTTATCAACTCTATTAGTTTGTGGTTCTCTGAAGTCCATCCATAATGGATCTCAAAGTTGAAACTTCTTGACTGGCATGGGAAGCTCCAGACTACTAACCCTTACTTAAACAGTAAATCCCATGCCTACCCCTCCACCTGGAATAGTCACAAAGCTGGCTCATCATGCAGTGTTCAGCATAAACCTCACTTCAGAAGAGCAGTTCCTGATAACCATATTGAAACAGAGACCCTTTGAAATTAAAAGCTGAATTGTTTTCACTCCCAAACTTCCTCATACTGAGAATGGATACTTTAAAAATTTTCCTCATGTCCCATTAGTGGCCAAGAAAGCTTTAACTGGCATGCCCTGTGCTTAGTATAATCTGGTAAAAAAAAAAAAAAGTTTTTATAAATTGTAACCACTTCCATACTTCCATACAACTATGGGAGAAAAAAAAATCAGCTGCTTCTCCCCAGTTTGATCAAACTAGTAAATTCATTTATATTTTTACATTGCTTGCTTATTTCTTATGCAAAAGGACATCAGAATCATCCAGGCAGGGTCCAGGCAGGCTCTGTGGCTTGCTGCCAGGTAACACTGTAGCGTAGCCTCACCCTCCCAATTTCCAGTTAGAGCAACTTGTTTTTTCCACAAATATCACCTTTGGGATTATATATTTGTTTACTGATTTATAGGTCCCTTCTCACCTCCAGCATAGACTATGGGCTCTTAAATATTCCTATATTAGAATAGAGTCAGATATGCTCACTCAAAAAGTGTAGAGGACACCCAGTAGGCCTAATCTAATGAGATGCTCACCAATGCACATTATATTCAAAATGTATAACAGGGGATTGATTAAAAATATTAGAAAATGCAAGAGAGAAATGCCAAATCACATTCAGAGGCAAATGAACAATGATCACCTCTGACTTTCCAGCTCATACTCTAGAAGAAAGGAGATCTTGGAAGGAGATCTTTCAATCTCTGAATGACCACAACCTGCAGCCAATAATAATACAAAAGGCAAAACTCAGCTTCAAACTCAAAGGGAAAATAAGAACATTTCATGATAAACTTTCAACATTCATAATCAGAAAATCAGCATTATAAAGAATTCTCAAAGCTACACTCCAATCAGATGAACAAGCAAACAATCCTCAAAACTCTCAGAGGAAATTAAATAGAAGTACGATGAGGAAAACACAGAATCCATTAATAAAATGAGATGACCATAAACCACAATCACATAATTATCCTAACACTGAATGTTAATGGTCTCAAAGCACCAATCAAAAGACACAGATTAGCAGATTTGATCAAAAAACAAAATCCAATGTTGTGCTGCTTACAGGAGACCCATCTTACAACAAAAGACATCCATGTATTGAGGGTGAAAGGAATGAAAAAATCTGCCAGGCTTACAGCTCAAGAAAGCAAGCTATTGTTGCAATCCTTATATCCAACAAAGTGGATTTCAAATATAAACTAATTATAGAATATAAAGAAGGCAACTACATCCTAGTAAAGGAAATAATACTTCAAGAAGATACAGCCATAGTAAATCTCTCCATTCTAGACACCAACTCTCCCAAACAAGTGGAAAAAATATGCCATGACATAAAATCACTTATGGACACCAATATGGTAATACTAGGAGATTTTCAGACCCCTCTATCACCAACAGATAGATCATCAGAGAAAAAAAAAACTATAAAGTGATCTCCAGCTTAAATAACTCCATAATCAAATGAACTTAACATATATCTATAGAATATTCCACCCCAAACTGGCAGAGTATACATTCTTCTCCACACACATGGATCCTTCTCCAAAATAGATCATGTTCTAGTTCAAAAAGAAATCTCAGCAAATATAAAAAGTATGAATTATCCCATGTATCCTTTTAGACCATGTGACCATGACTAGCAATTAACAGCAAAAATTATAACAGAAAATACATAAACATATAGAGAGTCAATAATACCCTATTAAATGAAAAATGGATCCAAGAAGACATGAGAGCAAAATCAAGAAATCCCTAGAAACAGATTGCCAGAGACGGTGTGCTGATGGAAAGCTGCTTCTCCTTTGGCTCCATCACTGGATGGAAAATCTCCAGCATGACTCCCTTTCTACAAGGTGCATTTTGGGGACAATCATTGCTGCAACTCAGCGCTAGTTTGGGAAGTCACTTGGATGATCAGAGACTTGGGGAACAGCAAGTAGAAAAGAGAGATCAATTTGGGCCTCCAGGACACAACAGCTGCAGTTGCCGCCGCCCTTAATCCCAATCAGCATGGGAGCGGGGAAGGAGAAATACAAAACCTTCCTGCCTGTCAGCCACTGTGAAGCTGTTTTTTATAAGGGATTGTGCAGTGGGTGCAATTACAGACACCCTTAAGGCACCTCCACTGGGTGAGGGGTGAACAGTGTCTTGCAGCCGCCCACACACAGAAGTTAAGTGGAGAGGTCTGTCCAGCGGGAGTGCGGAGCAGGCCTCTCAGCACAGGCTCTTCTGTATCGGTGCCAGAACACAGCCAGTGTCTGCAGGCAGAATCAAGAAGAGGAGGCGTGGGTCAAGCCCAATCTCCACTTTGCCCCAGCTGTCCATGCAGAGGAGTCTAGAGGTGAAATTTGCTTGGCAGGAGTGCAGAGGAAGCTTTTCAGTGCAGGCTCTTCTGTATCTACACCAGAACACAGCCTTGTCTGCAGATGGAACCAAGAAGAGGAGGTGTGGATCAGGCCCAAACCCCACTTTGATCCACTAGACTCCCAACAGTTTCTGGGTCCCCAGCTTAAGAGGGTCAGGAGTTTGGTCAGGCAGAAAATAATCTGCCCAAGAGTACATCTCAGGTGGCACTGAAATCTACTCTCACAGGAAGCAGGAAAGGGCATTGTCTTCTACCCCTCTACAGCAGAAAAATTTTGCCAGACCTTCTAGGAAAACCCACAGCCACTGGGATTACTAAACTTCACCCCCACCAAAAAGCTCAACTGAGAAGAGTCTCCAGCTAGATGTCAGCTATGAATGCAATTCCCCACGGTATACACTGACCTAGGTGGCAAAAACTCAGAACCTCCCAAACTCCCATTTTTTCTGTGTGGTTGTTGTTATTGTTGTTTATTTTTAACTTTTTTAATTTTTTAAAATTTTAATTTTTTATGCTTTTTATCTCTATTGTTATTACTGAAATTGGTGTTTTTGAATGTGTATATTTCTTTGTTCATTTGTATATATAGGTGGTTGGTTTCTACTGTCACTGTGTCTCTTGAGCTTGACTGCTGTCTCCATAGCATTGGAGTCTGACCAGGGAAACCCTTCATGACAGCAAACTAGCCCTCAGTCTCCTTGGGTCAAAGAGAACCACACTTCATACTAACCTCTTCTCCCCCTGTACTCTGTCAACTCCTAAACTATATGCTGTTCTCTCTCATCCTCACTCAAAGTCTTTTCCCCACTCACATCACATTTCTCTCTATTTCTTATTCTCAATAAGAAATGCTAATACCGTGTAGCTCTTCATTCTAAGTCACAAGTTCCACACTACCTCCCTACCCCACTTCCTTGACTTTCTAGACATTACTTCTCCCCACCTACAGAGGCCCTGCTAACTGAAAAGAAGGTCATTCTTGAAAACAGATATTTGCTTGCAATCTTAATATATTGTGAGAGCTCTCATGGAACATAACTGCTCCTATAGGTATTTATCACCATTATAACAGTTTTAGTTGAAACTGTCTTTTATATGTACCTAAAGGCACACAATTCTTCACTGATTGGACTGGCAACTATTGATCTGTATTATCCAAATAGCAGCCCATCCCAATGAAGCAATGACATAAGAAGCTCCAATAACCTCTCCAAGAGTAATATTCACTGTTGGTCTTCAAGCCACACCCCCTGTATCTGAAAATGAGCAAAAGGGGAAATAACTCCCCTCCTCAACCTCACAGCTCTCCATCCAAGGACTCCATGGTGGGGGTCCTAGATGAAAACCAAGAAAAATATATCAACATTGTGATTAGTAATTCAATCAAAGAATTGAAAGAAGAATTAAGGAAAGAGATCAGGGACAAATTTCAAGTGATGAGAGACAACTTATACAAAGAAATAAGGGAGCAATTCCATGAGATGAAAGACCATATTTATTAACAGTTAGACACCCTGAAAAGACATGTAGCAAAGCTCTCAGAATTGAAAAATACTGGCAACCAAAGCAAATGTTCATTGGAAGATACTAACACCAGAGTAAACTCAACAGAAAATAGAACCTCAGCTCTCGAAGAATCTACATCACATAATGAAGACAGGCTGAGCAATGTCAAGTTCAAGGAGGACAGACAAGAAAAGAAACTTATTGTACATGATCAGAACTCCCAAGTAATATTTGATGAGATGAGAAGGAATAATATGAGAGTAATTGGGATTGAAGAAAACATCAAAAAACCAACACGAGGCATTAAGAACATTCTAAGTGAAATTGCCAAGGAGAATTTTCCTCATATCAGAATTGACCCAGAATACCAAATCCAAGATGCCTACAGGACACCAAACAGACCTAACCAAATGAGAAATTCACCCAGACACATCACATATAAAATTAATAACAGACCAAAGACAGAATTCTAAAAGCATCTAGGGAAAAGCCCCAAATCAAGTTCAGAGGCAGACCAATTTGAATCACTATGGACTTTTGAGATCAGACAATGAAGGCCAGAAGAGCTTGGAACAATAATTTTCAAATCTTGAAATAAAATAATTTTCAGGCAAAGATAATATAACCTGTAAAACTCAGCTTTAAATGTAATGGAGAAATTAATACTTCAATGATAAATTCAAGCTAGCAAGATACATGAACACAAACCCTCCATTACAGAATACCCTGAAGGATGTTCTTCATTGAGAAGAACATGCTAATAATTCTTAAACTCTTAAACAGGAGACTGTCTATAGCCACAATACACACCAAAAGATTCCCAAGATGGCACAAAACACAGCAATAGTCACAAAGTTTAAGACTTAGATTCCAATGTCTTTTCTAACTCTGAATGCGAATGGTCTCAATATCCCAATTAAAACACAGAGATTGGCTTACTGGATCAAAAAACAAAATTTACAGAAGACACACTTCACAATCAAAAATAGACAAAGACTGAAGTTACCTGATACAGTTAATTTTGATCAAAAACTAGGAGGAAAGGAAAAAGACGGATGCCATTTCATACTAAAAGGGACAATTGATCAAGAAGACATAATGATAATTAACATTTATGTCCCCAATTACAAACCCCCCAAATTTAAGGAAAAAATACTCAAGGACATTAAACCCCTCATTGATCTCAACACAATAATACTGGAGGACTTCAATACACCAATATCAACATTAGACAGATCATCAAAACAAAAAATCAACAAAGATATCTCCATCTTGAACAACTCTATTAATTAATTGAGCTTAACAGACACCTATACCATCCTAAATCAGCTGAATTTACCTTCCTCTCAGCAGCTCATGGAGTCTTCTCTAAAATACACCATGTCCTAGTCCACAGAGCTAACCTTAACAAATACAAAAAAGTTAATATAGTCCCATTATCCAGTCAGACAACAATGCTATGATCTTACCAGTCAACAACAAGAAAAACAACAGAAACTACTCAAATACTTGGAAATTGAATAATAGTCTCTTAAATGAAGAATAGATAAAAGAGAAAATGAAATCAGAAATAAAAGAATTCTAGGAAATGCATCAGAAAGCTGAAACAACATATCAAAATCTCTGGGATAGTATGTAAGCATTCTTAAGAGGTAAATTTATAGCATTGAGTGCATTCATCCAAAAATAAGAAAGAGCCCAAATAAATAGTCTCATGTTCCAACTCAAATTCCTGGAAGAAAAGGAACAATCCAATTACAAAGCTAATAGAAGACATGAAATAACTAATATCAGAGCTGAAATCAATGAAATTAAGAACAAAAAATACAAATTATAAACAAAACTAAGAGTTGGATCTTTGAAAAAAATAAACAGAATTGAAACACCCCTTGCCAACCTCACCAAAATGAAGAATGAAGTGAAGCAAATCAACAAAATCAAAGATGACAATGGAGATATCACCACAGACTCAACCACAATCCAAAAGATTATCAAAACTTATTTTGAAAATTTACATTCTGCCAAGTTTGATAATCTGGAAGATATAGACAGATACTTGGCCACATACAACATCCTTGTATAAACACCAGAGGACACTGAAAATCTAAACCAACCTATCTCAGGTAGTGAAATCAAAGCAGCAATCAAAGGCCTTCCAAAAAAGAAAAGCCCAGAACCTGATGGATTCACGGCAGAATTCTACCAATTTTTTACAGAAGAAATAACACTGATCCTCTATAAGCTTTTCCATAAAATTGAAAGGGTTGGAGCACTTCCAACACATTTTATGAAGCAAATATAACACCGACACCAAAATCCAACAGACACATCAAGAAAAGAAAACTACAGACCAGTTCCCCTGATGAACATTGATGCAGAAATCCTTAATAAAATTACAGCTAATCGGATCCAAAAGTACATTGAAAAGATAATACAACATGATCAAGTGGGCTTCTTTCCAGGAAAACAGGGCTGGGTCAACATATTAAAATCCATAAATGTAAATCACCACTTAAACAAAATTAAAACCATATAATCATCTCAATTGATGCAGAAAAAGCCTTTGATAAAATTCAACATCCTTTTATGCTAAAAACACTTGAGAAGATGGGGATCAAGGGAAGATACTTTACTTATGTAAGATCCGTTTTTGACAGCCCCATAGCCAACATTATATTCAATGGAGAAAGACTGAAAGCATTTCCACTGAATTCAGGAACAAGACAAGGTTGTCCACATTCACCACTCTTATTCAATATAGGCCTTGAAATCTTTGCCAGAGCTATAAGCCAAGATAAGTAAATCAAAGAATTCATATAGGAAAAGAGGAAGTCAATTTGTCTCTATTTGCTGATGACATGATTCTATACCTAGAAGACCCAATAAGCTTGATCAGAAGACTTATAGAGCTTATAAATGATTTCAGCAAAGTGCCTGGTTATAAGATCAACACCAATAAATCATTAACTTTCCTTTACTCCAGCAACAAGTCCATAGAAGAAGAAATCAGGAAATCTGTCACATTCACCATTCCCTCCAAAAAAATACAATACTTGGGCATAAATCTTACAAAGGATATTGAGGACCTCTACAATAAAAACTATCAAACTTTAAAACAAGAAATTTCAGAAGATCTGAGTAGATGGAAAACATTCCATGTTCTTGGTTAGGCAGAATCAATATAATCAAAATGGCCATTCTACCCAATGCCCTATATAGATTTATTGCAATCCCCATCAAGATACCAATGTCATTCTTCACAGATACAGAAAAAGCAATTCTCAAATTCATATGGAATAACAGAAGACCCAGAATAGCCAAAAAATTACTCAGCAATAAGGAGGAAGCAGGTGGTATCTCAATTCCTTACCTGAAATTATACTATAGGGCTATAGTAACAAAAACAGCATGGTATTGGTGTCAAAACAGAATTGAAGACCAATGGAATAGAATAGAGGATTCTGAGGTGAACCCCCATACCTGTAACTACCTGATATTCAATAAAGGGGGTAAAAGCATGGAATGGAAGAAGGATATCCTGTTCAACAAATGGTATTGGACAAATTGAGTAGCCATATACAGACAACTGAAATTGGATTCTTACCTTTCACTCAGCACAAAAATTAAATCAAAATGGTTCAAAGATCTGGATATTAAACCAGCAACTTTACAATTGCTTCAAAAAGAAATAAGGTCAACACTACATGACATAGGGGTCGGCTCAGCCTTCCTTAACAAGACTCCCATGGCACAAGCAGTAAAGTCAAGAATAAATGCACGGGATGCAATTAAACTAAAAAGCTTTTGCACAGCTAAAGATTCAGTCAAGAGTGTCAAGAGAGAACCTACAGAACGGAAGAAAATCTTTGCCTGCTACACCTTGGACAAAGGGCTAATATCCAGAATATATAAAGAACTCAAAAAACTAAACACCAAAACCACAAATGGTCCAATCAGTAAATGGGCTATGGAACTAAAAAGAAACTTCTCAATGGAGGAAGTCCAAAAAGCCCATAAACATATGAGAAAATGTTCTACATCACTAGCAATAAGAGAAATGCAAATCTAAACTTCACTGAGATTCCACCTCACTCTGGTCAGAGTGGCAAAAATGAAGACGATGAACAATGATAGATGCTGGAGTGGATGTGGGATGAGAGGAACACTCTCACACTGTTGGTGGGACTGCAAACTGGTACAGCCACTCTAGAAAGCAGTGTGGAGACTCCTCAAAAAACAGGACTGCAACCACCTTATTGTTGCATTCATCCAACAAAGCGACAATAATGACATACACACACACACTAAGGGGTACAATTGTAGGGTTAAAAGACAAAGACTAAGACTCAGTTTATTGCTTACAGCTCTCTTCATATAGTTTTTCACATCCTGTATTTTGTATCAGCAGTTTTACATTGCAGTCACAAGGCATCTTATCAAAAGTACAAGAACTTCTAACATAAAACTTTGTAATATTCTAAGAACATTTGCGAGGCTGAGAACAACGTCTAATGTCCTTGAGCCACATACATCCTCTTCTTGGTCTATGTCCAAGTGCGTCAGTCCCTCTGGCAGGCATGCACTCATGCACATTTTGCTGGTGTCAGGGGTTTGTGGGACCGCCCGCGGTTCCCACAGTTCCCCGTTTTTTTATATAAGCAAGCGGTGGTGTCTGTCTTAGGTTGTGGGTATCACCTTTATATTTTTACCCATCACGGGGAGGGGACTCAAGAGTCCCAACCCTGTCTTAGGTTGATATATGAGGCTACCCATCTTACCCATCATTGACTACCCACCATCATTTGCTAAACAGCTGCCAGGGACTTAACATACAGCTGATGAGACATCGACCTGCAACACAGGTGACAACAAGACTCAAGAGGACAGTAATTGTGGCTATGAACAATTCTTTCAGCCAAGAAATATTGGGCAGCCAAGAAGTTAACCATCCAAATAGGTTTTCATCCCCTTCATCTTGTGAAAATCGAGCAACAAGGTCTTTCAGCTTATTAATCTCACCTGAGATACTGTAGGAATTGTCTGTCAGATTAAAACAACACATATTTTTTATTTGATTACAATCTTTGTGATGAAGTAACAATAGATAATCAATAACCGCTCTATTATCCAATATACCTTGTCTCAAAGTTTGTTGTTTTTTATTAAGTAAAGAGAGGGCTGTAGAAATATAGTTAATATTTTTAGCTATAGCACAAGCGAGTTTGACTACTGATTTATAGGCAACCACTGCTAGTCCTGGAATACCCAATAAGGAGAAAGTTAAGGCATCTACCTCTGCAGTGGAAAGTAAATGAACTTGATCATTACACTTTTGTTTTATATGAATACTTTTAATAACTCTTTTAGCAGAATGGTGGGGCAAAAGATCCTCTCTTGAGGGAAGAAAGACAGTCAAACGTCTAAGGCAACAATGGGTTACATATGACAAATTAGCTGGAATGTAGTTATAAGCGAAATTTCCACAAGAAAAAAACCACCCTCTTGGCAAAGGAACGTGTCCGTTGCCATAAACAATTTTTTCGGTAAAGTTACAATGTAATCCTTTTCCAACATGTATACATCTGTTAGTACAATATTTGATTTCTGTAGAAGTATCATTGGAAGAAACAATTATTTTTGGAGTAACAAGTCAAATAGCATTCTCAGGTAGTTTAAACGTAGGAACCCCCCAATTGTAAGAGTCTGAGTAAGTAACAGTTTTGTTGAAAGATGAGAAGAAAGTCAAGTTTTTTATTTCATTTGCTGGATAGCACACTGGCAACAGGCAGGTTCCTAAGATAACTCCCATGTGCACGTCTTGTTTGATGCAGATGTTATCAGTCTTGCCATCCGGATCCAAACATTGTTTTGTTGAAGTGTTGCCCTGAGAGTTTTTATCAGGAAGCTAAGGACAATGATTATTATCATCTTTTTCTTTATGCCCGGGCTTTATTAATCGTTTAGGAATCCAAATTGGTCCTTTTGCGTCCTTTACTTTTACTAGAACAGGAATTGTTGTGGGGACATGGAGGAGGGAGGAGTCAGGAAATCCCTTTTAGCAGGAACAAGCTCAGTAGGATTCCGTGTCATTTTGATGTCCCATTAGAAGCAGAAAGCTGATGCATAAGTCATTCCGGAATCTTTTGGGGACCATCATTTTTCTGTGGAAAAACACAAATACTACCTCAAACCCAGATTAAGACCGGGTCAGGTCCATGCCATTGATTATTAATGGGATCCTTTTACATGACTTGTGCATAGGGTCGGCCACTAGGATGCCAATGGTGTTTGGCTGCGGTATTTATTGTTAACATCCAAAGTTTAAAAATTAAAAATAAAAGGATATGATTAAATAGGTCTCATGGGGCAATATATTCCCCCCTTTTAGTTTATAAGAAGATAATTTTTGATGGTGAAATGTGTATGATCTATAATGTCTTGACCCTTTTTTAAAAAATCCGTATTTTTATTTAATCCTTATGTAATTTTTAACGTTTTTGTTATCATTTTAAATCTTTTGTATTTTTTACATATAGGATTACACCTGTTAGAATTTTAGTTTTTAACAACCTTGGTTTTTTTTAGTGAAGTCTCAGATTAAAGTAATCTTAAATTATTATTTTAGTTTTTATTTTATAAAAGCACATTTAATAACCCCAAATGTATGTTACCTTATAGAACTCATAAGAACACATTTAATAAACCCAAATATCATCTTATAAAAACTAAATCAATATTACTCAAATTTATTTAGCAGTTACTGTTTTAACATTTTGACTTTGTAAATTTATCAGATGTCTCCTCTAACAAACACATTT